>PVJC01001760.1:67733-88603 GCA_004026665.1 Murina feae
CTCTCCCCCTCCCCCCACCCCCCTCCCCCTTCCCCTCCCCCCCCTCGCCTACGCCTGAGCACAGAGCTCAGCTCTGGCAGAGGCACGGCGCCCGCAGGACGACCCGGCCTGCACGTCTCCGCACCCCCTCCCCCCACTCGTCACATGGCGCCCCGAAGAGGCGCGCAGTGCGTCCCGCGGGGAGACCCGGGCCGAGGCGCCGGCCGCGGGCGGTGAGTGATGAAACCTCCGGGCGCATTACCGCAGAGGGCGCGGGCCGGGAGCCGGCGGGTGGGGTGGGAGCTGGGCCTGGCTCACCTGTTCGGCAGGAGGGCGGGGCGGCACCTCCCCCAGCCCCGCGCCCCCCGAGCTGCGCCATCGGACTGCGGGGCGAGCAGTTCCGTCCCGGCCCGGCGCCGGCAGACGTGAGCGTGCACACGTACACACGCGGAGGGGGCGAGGCGCCCAACTTTCTCCCCGCTGCCTGCGCCCCTGGAGGCGGGGTGGGGGGACGGCGTGCTTAGGGGGAGAGCGCTAACAAGAAGAGAGAAGATGGGGGAATTTTCATGGGTGGCGTTGGGGGGTGGGGATTTTTTTTTTAACCGTTTCGGCGAGATGGCTGGAGAGCCCGGGGAGCCCGGAGCGGGTGGGAGCGGCGCTGGGGGAAATGGAAGTGCGTGCAGACGCGTAAAGTTGCCTTTCAGGCTCCGACCTCCGGGGGCGAGCGATGCTCCCCGGGGCTCACTCCGCGCTGCCAGGGCCTCCCTGCCGCCCACGTGGAAGCCGTGCAAGGCCCGTGTGTCACCTGGGGCCCTGCAGCCGGGTTGGCGCCCTCCCTCCGTGGGGCACGACACCCCCCCGCCCCGCGGGCCGGGAAGGACCGGGCGCGGGGGGCGTTTGCTCCGGCCAAGTCCCCCATCTAGTGCTTCTGCTCTTAGATAGTTTGAGGGTTTTCATGCAAAGCGCCCCCGCGCCAGGAGGTCCCATAGGTGCTCAGTCTGCCCTCAGCATCCCTGTGTCCAGGCCACTCCCGCAGTCTGTCCGGGGCTGGGGCCTGGCGGAGAGGAAACTTTCCGGGTCTTGGGGCAGGGGTGCTACGAGCCAGGGCCCAAGGGGGGGGGGGTGGCGCCGTCCCGGGCAGACCCTCCCCTCTCGCCACCGGAGCTGCGGTTCGCTTGTATCTTGAAGGCGCTGCGGCCATTGCCCTGGAGCCCCGCACGCGCACACACCTCTCGGGCCGCGCTCCCCGCACTCACTCACACACGCACGTGCGCACGCACACGCGTGTCGGCCGGCAGGTCCGCAACTTTGTGGGGCGCACCCCGCGCCGCCCCGCGTAGTAGTCGGGCGCAGGCCCCGCCCCCCGGCCGTGGTGTCAAACGGGCCGGGGTCTCGGATTGGTCCAGCGGCCGGGACAACACCTGCTCGACTCCTTCATTCAAGTGACACCAGAGCGTCCAGGGATATTTGAGGCTCCGTCCCCGCCGTCGCCGGGCACTCGGCGCTGCTCGCGGCTGGTCACATGCTCTCCGGGAGCTGCGGGAGGGCGCCGGGTAACCTCTAGCCGGCGTCGGCCGCGAGGAGGAGGGGGGAGGCGCGCGAGGAGCCAGAGTGGGAGGAGGAGGAGGAGGGGAAGCGGCGGAGGAGGAGGGGGAGGGGAGCACCGCGATCCCAGGTCTCCGGGCGGGAGGGTTACCCCGAGAACCATGTGTGCCGAGCGGCTGGGCCAGTTCGTGACCCTCGCTTTGGTGCTGGCCACCTTTGACCCGGCGCGGGGCACCGACGCGACCCACCCGCCCGAGGGGCCTCAGGACAGAGGCTCCCAGCAGAAAGGCCGCCTGTCCCTGCAGAACACAGGTGAGTGCGTGCGCCCCCAGGGCGGGGGGCTGCCGGGGGGACCCCGCCAGGCACCCCCGCAGCGCGCCCATGCCGCCTCGCCCGGCACGGGGCTCCCGCCGAGGGCCGTGCCAAACTCTCGGGGCGGCGCGGGACGGGCCACGGAGAGCGTGCGGCGAGGCGGGTCCGCGCCGGGCTCCACGCGCCCGGAATCCGCACGTGCCGGCGGGTGATGAAATCGCCGGGGCAGTACTTGTTG
Source organism: Murina feae (assembly GCA_004026665.1). Lineage (NCBI taxonomy): Eukaryota > Metazoa > Chordata > Mammalia > Chiroptera > Vespertilionidae > Murina > Murina feae. The sequence continues at coordinate 69,808 of PVJC01001760.1, forward strand.
CTGTCTGTCCTGCCGGGGCCGAGGGTAAGAGAGGCAGCGCCTGCCGCGCCGGTACCGACCCCGGGCTCCCCTGGCGGATGCACAGCTTCCTGCTCCGCCCCGGCCGCCCCGCAGGGCGCACGGAGGGCCCCCGACCCGGGCGGCCCCCTGCACCGGGAGAACCGCTTCGCCCCCTCCACAAAGATGCCCGACATCCGACAACTTTGTAGGCACGATGTTGCCTGGAGAACTTTCCTTGGGGGCGGGGAGGCGGGGACGCGTTGCTCTCGGAACAGGGGTGGGGGCAGCAGTGCAGGCAGACTTCTGTGGCCACCGTCCCAGTCTGGGGCAGGTCCCCAAGAAAAGGCGGCTCGGCCCCACGCTGCGCCGCCCCTGCCAGCCGGCTCTGGGTTCCCGGGCGAGCAGCCGAGAAGAGCCCGGCGTGCGGGGCACGGGGCTGGCCCTTTCCCGGCTCCCGGAGGGAGAGGAAATCTGCCTACGTCGCCGCGGCTGCAGGCGACTCCCCCTCCGTTAGGGACCTGCGAACCCGGCGGCGACAGGCGTGCGCTCCCCGGGAGCAGAAATGCGGACGTGCCCACCGGGAACTCCCCAGCGAGCGGGCGGCGGCCCTGCGCGCTCCTGCCTGGCGCGCGGGAGGGATCGCCCGGGACGCGCAGCCCCACCCGGGACCCTCGCCCACCCTTCCCCCCTCACCAGCTCTTTCCCTGAAAACTGAACGTAATCTCGGGAGTTGGTGATTCTCAGCAAATACATGCCCTTCCTTCTCTCGGTAGCTTTAAACTGGATTATCTACTCCTACCCCTTCCTTCTTCCAAAATACACTTTTTTGGGTGTAATTTTGTGGTTGAAGACGTGCAGTTTGAGGGGGGAGGTGGGGAGCAGAAGCTTGGCAGGCAGCTTGACAGTTAACTCTCTCAGCCTGTCCTTCCTGATGGAGGAATCAGGGCCACATTTCGCGAAGGAGGGCAGCAAAGTCCCAGTCTGGGTCTCGGGAATTCTAAGGGATTAAGTGACATCTCAACCGGATCCTGTTGAAAAGGAGCCTCTGGCCCATGCTGCCCATCCACGATTCTCTCTCATCATTGATGTCTCTCTCTCTCTCTCTCTCTCTCCCTTCCTCTCTGAAGTCGATAAAAATATATAAAAAGTAAATAAATGCAAGAAGTCGCTGGCTACTGGGTCGCATTTCTGCAGGCCAGCCCCCATCAGACTCTGCCCCGAGCCTGGTGTCCTTAAGGCCATGGTTTGGAGGCACTGCCTTCATAGGAATTTCGTTGTGATATTTTAGGTGTTGAGTCCTAAAGCTGAATTGAAAGTGCTCCTTGGATGCTCACATTTGGGGGTCAGGAAGGAAGTGTCCGGGGTGTAATAGCAGCAGCTTCCAGCTCCAAGTAGAGAAGGCATTTCAGAGACGGCCTGCAGAGGGGCAAGCTAATCATTTAAAATCAGACTTTGTGGCTTTAGAAAGCTGAACTGTCTTCTGTTCTCAGGCTACCAACTCCCACAGACACTTTAATAAGATGGGGAGGATGAAAAAGGAGGTGCTCAGACCTAACTTCCGGTTGTTGTCTTTGTAACGTAGGTTTGGCTAATTTTTTACAAATATTTACAACTATGGCTGTTTTTCATAAGTAGAATAAATGGTGACATTTCTTTCCCTGGCTTTTTAGATCCTGAGATATTCATTCTAACTTTTCTCCCCCCCCCCCTTAATTTTTTTTTTTGTCGTTACTTTTATTTCAACCGACCTTTCTGCATCCGCAGATGGCCGAGAATTTTGTATAGATTTGTGTGTAATTCTCCTTTCAGCGGAAATCCAGCACTGCTTGGTCAGCGCTGGAGATGTGGGCTGTGGCGTGTTTGAGTGTTTCGAGAACAACTCGTGTGACATCCGGGGACTTCATGGGATTTGCATGACTTTTCTGCACAACGCTGGAAAATTTGATGCCCAGGTAAGCACGATACGGAGCCCAGGGAATGTCTGGGGTTGGTGTAGCGTGAATGGCACGGTGACTGGAAAGACCTACCTACAGATTTCCTTAGCTGCGCGTCAAATAGTGCATTTTATCACCTACAAGCAACATTCTAGGTGGAACGGCGGGGGGCAGTGTCTCCCACTCCTGCCCTGGACGTCTGCTCTCTGGAGCTGTCACCTAGGCTAAGACCTTCCCCACTCTTAACCTGTGTCTGCACAGGCAAAGCGGAGTGGAGGCCGCGATGAACAGTCACCTGAGGAGTCTTGGCCAAGAAGACAAAGGCCATGACAAACGCCTGTAAGGGGGCTCACTGTGTCAGGCCACCAGGGCCTGCTCTGCAAGGCCCATCACGTTAGGAGTTGGAGGGGGGGAAGGGCAGAGACGTCAATTATATATTCCAAAAGCTATTCTCCCCGACGGGCAAGGATACAGGAGACACAGTACTCGGAGAAACCCACCGTCCCCCAGAGGGTGTGTAAGCAGGCAGCATGGAGAAGTCGGGGCGCCCAGAACCGCGAGCTTATCTTCCTCCTAAGCAGCAGCCCCTCCTCCCCCAACCTGAGAAGTCAAAACCCTGAGTGAGGCTGGCCATGTTACACGGTGTTTTGCTCTATATAATAAATATAGGCAGGGCCTGACCCACTTTGGTGGTGCCAGGCTCCCAAGGGCAGACCCAGTCGCGTGGGGCAGGAAAAGGAACCTGCAGGCCACCTTATGGCTCCAGGGCTGACCATCCGAATACATTTCAGATGGCGTGAGGCTCTCCTTCTTCATGTCCTCGCCAGCCTGTAGACCGGGGGCGGGGGAAACCATTTGGTCTGGCCCTGCCAATGCATTAGGGGTGAGTTAATTAAATGTTTGACCAAATACAGCAGGCTCATTTTTAAGGTGACAATTCTGTATGACCCTCGAATGATGTTATAAATACCCAAATGGCCTTGACAGAAACAAGGTTCCCCACCCCTGCTCTAGACCCACCGTGAAACCCTGTCATCCTCCCTCATAACCCTCCTCTCCCACTTCCCCGGAGGGTGATGACAACGCCTGGATGAGGCCAACAGTTTCGGGGTGATTTATGAACGTCGCCAGTCACCATCCACTGACATCCTGTGGAGAGCCTGACAAAGCAATGCCTGGGAACCAGAAAGAGACGCGGCCGGCTGGCAGCCCACCCCGCAGAGGATGTGGGGTGGTGTAGGGGAAACAGAAACCGCTGCAGCCGAGGCTGCGCCTCTGAGCTCCTGGAGGCTCCCTGCTGAGGCTCCCTGCTAATGCGTCCCTGCTGGGCGAACTGGGATAGGAAGCGTAATGGGAAATCCGGAGGAACGACGTGTGTTTCAGGGCGATCCCACGGGATGTCAGGGAGGAATGCGGGGAACAGATTGCCGCAGCCCTCGCATAAATTAATCTTCCCTCTGATTCTCCAACAGGAGTATGTTCTCAGGTTAGAGTCCCTTCTCCATGCTTAACGGCTTCATGAGCCGGCACGCCCTGCCCTCCATCCTACTGGACTCCCACTGCGAGTCGGGGGAGAGGGGGGGCGGCGGGTGGTGTTCAGTGACTAGACACTATCTGGAGACATTTCCACGGCTTCTGAGGAAGAGAACCGGAATGAGCGTGCTGGCTGGCTTCCCAACCCCAACCTAAACCCGGTTCCTCTCCCAACTCCGCTTCTTCCGGGCCTGTCTAAAAACGGGCGACCTCTCCAAGGACAGCTCGTCTCTATAGTCATGGGGGTGCGGCATCCCCGGGTGGGTATCCCGCAACGTAAGGGAGCTGACTTGCAGCCCCGCTCGCCTCCACGCCCCCAACAGCTGTCTCCTTTCTAGGATAAGAGCAACCTCGCGGGTTGCCAGGAAGGAGAAGTGCGGCCACATGCATGCCTGGCTGCCTTCGCCACTCAGACGCAGGGCCGGGGGAGGGGCGGCTGCGGGGCCAGATGCTACCCGGCCTGGTGCCAGGCAGGCCTTCTAGAGGCAGTCATCCTAACAGTTTAAAGGAGTCGAATCACTTCCAAAAAGGAAAGAATGCTGCTCCTTCAAGGACAGGGAGACGAGAGTGTGCGTTGGGGTGCTGGGAGGCGCTGCGGCAGGACGGGCCCAGTCGGCGCCCCACCTTGATATCCTGGGCTCAGAGGAGAGTTGGGCAAGCAGGCACCTTCTCCTTGCTGGGAACCACCAAGGAGCTTGGGATTTCCGTCCCCTTGTGTCCCAGAAAAGTTGCCACAAAGCAGCCAGCCCGGTCTGCCTGCCTCGGGGACAGGGGGCCCAACAGCCCCAGCACGAGGGACGCTAGGAGGAGGCAGACTGTGAGTCTCCCCGTGTGGCAGCCTCTCAGGCCAAATGCCAGAGGTATCCCGTCACTCGGGACACGCCTCAGGATGAAGCACCAGCCTGTCCCCTGCCAGGGTGTCCGTCTGCAGCGGGGCCCAGGGGTTCAGTTGTCAGAAAGCTCTGGGCGAGCCCCAAGGGCCCCTGTCCGCGGACATAACCCGGACTCCTGTCTCCCATGCCCTCTCCCCTCCTCTGTTCTCCATCCCCAGGGCAAGTCCTTCATCAAAGACGCCCTGCGCTGTAAGGCCCACGCCCTTCGGCACAGGTTCGGCTGCATCAGCCGGAAGTGCCCGGCCATCAGGGAGATGGTGCTGCAGCTGCAGCGCGAATGCTACCTCAAGCACGACCTGTGCGCGGCCGCCCGCCACAACACCCGCGTGATGGTGGAGATGATCCACTTCAAGGACCTGCTGCTGCGCGAGTGAGTGTCCCTGGGGTCCGGAGCATGCGCAGGGCCGGCCTCTCCCACCGGATGGGGGAGGGGGGTGCGTCTACCTCTGAAAGCTGCCTGGCTCCTCTGGGATGGCCTTTCCTGTTGACCTTCAGGAAAAGCGCAAGAAATTGGCACCATCAGTTTCAGAATCCTAAGCAATAGAAACAGGAAGCTCTTTTCCTAAGCACGACATGGGTGGGATTCAGAAATGCCTTTTGTCTTCCCCTCGGCCGGGGCCCACCGGGTCTCTGAGTATCCCCGATAGCTCCGAGGGGGCCCAGCAGCCTACGGGCAGCGAATATTACCTGCCCAGCTTTTACCGAGGGCCAGGCATGAGGCTCAGTGTTTTCCATGAACTTCTCACTTGATGCTCACAGTAGCCCTGTTCTGGTACCATTCTCATGCCCATTTTACAGATGAGAAAACTGAGATTCACAGAGGGAAAGGTCACAGGCAGTGAGAGGCAAAGCCAGGATTGGAGCCAGGCAGTCCAGCTCCAAAAACTACGCTCTTCCAGGCCACGTGCCGAGAGCTGTAGCTTTTCTTTTCCGGCCTCCATAGCTCTCCTTGCCCTTAGAAAGCCCAGCTCACCTTCTCTAGCACATGAATGCCCTCCTAGGGAAAATGCAAAACAAACGTCAGAAACTCTCATCAGCCAAACACCTTTCTGCCAAAGCGAGGAAATACCGACTGACTTATCCTGAGACCGAAAATCAGTAATGGACCCTGGAAATCCCACTCCTTAAAGAACACGCCATTTCTAGGACCCAAACTCTTGCAGAGCCGTGAAGCCTGGGGCGACCGGCTGTGCTAGCCCGAAGGGTAGGCCCTAGCCCCTGAGTGACGCTGGCTCCTCCCTCCGGGAACGAGCCGGACAGCGAGCTCCTGGCTGAGCAGCCCAGGACCAGCCAGTGCTGCTGCTCTTCGCACAGTGACTCGCTGGGATTTCGTGAACTCTTGCTCCTTAGTTCGTGGCATGCCTTCCCCCGGCTGTGTCTCTCAACGGGCTGCTCCCCACCCCACCCACACCACTCAGATCGGTGGGACAACACCCTCCTGGTACTGTCCGCTCGGTCATAAGGGTCTAGGTACCTTACCACACCTGGGCGAGTGTCCGGGTTGTAAGAGTCTCCACGGGCAGCTCCTGACAAGAGCAAAGCAATGATGCCTTTCCTCAGAGTTACACTGAGGCTCGATAAATACTTTTTATTCTTCCAAACACCTGTGCAGCAGCGAGCAGCAAGGGTGCCCACAGTAACAACTAGAATGATACAAAATCGGGTTTGGGGCGGGCCAGGCCCCGGGCCAGGGACTTTCCCTGCTCCTCTCAGTTATCTTTTCCAACAAGACAGCCTACGGTCCCCATTTAGCTGCGGAGGCTTGAAGCCAAGAGTTTAAAGGCCTCCCTCTAAGATTTGATTCTACTTTCCAGCTGGGGGCTTGGTGAGATGCATGCCTGAAGGCCAGCTGTCAGAACAGACCCCAAACCTCTTGCTCCTGGCCCGCTCTCCCCCCCCTTCCACTGGACCTGTCAGAGGTTCACTGGTCCCCTTGTGGCCAGGGTTTCCCCTTTTCTCACATGCATCCCATGACCCCAGGAGAGTGCTGGGAACGGCCCTTCCTGCTGGACGCCCCCGGAGACGCCGGCACCGTGAGGCTGAGAAACTCGGGGAGTTCCATAGCAACAGCATGTTGGCCCCGGGAGTGGATGGCGGGGAGCGAGTCCGTAAGCCTGTTATATGTTCCCAGAGCAGAGAAGGCGGTTTTTTGGGAGAAAAGTCTTGTTTCAGAAAACTACAGGGGTTTTTTGTGTTTTTGTTTTTAAATATATTTTTATTGTTTTCAGAGAGGAAGGGAGAGGGAGAGAGGGATAGAAACATCAATGATGCAAGAGCATAACTGATCAGCTGCTTCCTGCAGGCCCTTCCCACCCCCCCACCCCCCAACCTAGATCGAGTCCACAACCTGAGCATGTGCCCCAACCAGGAATCGAACCTTGACCTCCTAGTAAACAGGTCGACACTCAACCACTGAGCCATACTGACCGGACAGAAAACTGTATATTTTAAACCCCTCCTCGCCCCCACCCCCCCACACACACACAACACATACATGCACACACGGCCTTCATACTTAAGCAGCAGCAAAGCACTGTGCTCTCTGGAGTCCCCCCCAGGGGAACATGGCCCATAGGGCCAAGGACCCTTACTTCCAAAGGGCTCCTCACATCAGAACAACCTCGTGCCCCCTGCCCTGGCCCCTGTGGAAATGAAGGCTGTGCACCCCGAAAGGAAGCCTGGGCCTCCTTTAAGAGCACTCACTGCTCGGGACCAAGTCCCCCTGCCTCCTGCTAAGCCAGCTCCCCACTGACCCCCACTGCCTTCCCTCCCGAAGCCACGCCTGTGCAGCCCATTCACTCGCATGAGCTTCTCGGGTTTTGTAACCATCCTAACTGATTGGGGTGCAGAGGATCTCAGTCCCCGCAAAGCAAGAAGACATTGAAGAATGTGTGGCATTGCCCACAAGAGAAATGAGAGCTGAATTTGCTTTCCACTTCACAGGGGGCGAAATTGCAGTGACCCCAATATCTACATCACCCCCATTCTCCCACCCCATCCCTGTCACCCCCAAACACTGTCATGCTTAGTTAAAGTGATCCTCTCACTCCTACTCACCTCACTTTCTCCATAGCAACCACCTCAGCCACCACTCACCCTGTCCCTGAGTGCTGGCAGCGTCCAGGCCCGTCCCCGCTAAGTATTTTTAACCCTCCCTCAGCCTCGCTGACACCCAGATCAGAGAGCTGGGCTTTGTCATTAGGCACAACCTAGCTTGCAGCCTGAGGAGGCACCACACCAGCTCTGAGCGCAGCTTAGATTAGCACACGCACCCTCCCCTCTGCCCCCCCCCTCACCCCCCCATTGATCATAGCTCAGGGCGGGCAGGAACATGCAGGCTGGTCCAGCCTTCGCAGGTCCACCTTGGGTTCTGAGAGCATCTGGCAGGCCGACCACCCTGGCAAAGGAAGCCGGAGGCAGTGTGTCCATTCCCAGGAGAGTCTCCCCTTACTCCAGGGAAAGCAACTTGAAGAGGAGCATTGGTGGAGTGCCCCCAAGGCCAGACAGTTTCTGGCTGTCTCAGCCCTGCAGATTGCTCCTGGAGCCCCAGAGAAGTGGCAGGACGGTCAGGGCTGCCGGAGCGGAGCGGACACACTCGGTGAACTTGAGCTCCCTGAGGCGGTCAGGAGCTAGTTTTCAAGAGACAGAAGGAAACTAGCACTAATTGACCATTTCCTGGTGTCGCCCTGCGCCCTCCTTGCTCAGGCCACGAAGCCCAGTGCGATCACTGTCCTCATCGCCCTGAGGGGCCTGCCTGGGAGAGCTCACGCCCCCGCCCCCGCCCATCAGCCATGCACACAGGCACAAAGGAGGCCTTAAAGGCAGCCTGGTCCCTCCGCCAGAACATCTCCCCTCCACTCTCAGCCCAGCCCAGGCTTCCCAGGCCCAGAAGCTTCCAAAAGCCACCTTCTCCCCACCTCAAACCCAGTTTCCCTCTATGAAATGAGTGAGGACTGTCACTCAGTTACGGCTTGAGGGCTAACTCATGAAAGGGCCATAAACTGCTTCCCAAGCCTTAACACAGTCTGCCCAGCCACCACTGCCAACTCGCAGAGAAAAGAGTTGAGTGGCTATCATACTCGCCACCCGGGGTAGTCCAGGCTCACGGGGTCTTTCACGGGAAAAAGACTTGGTCCTGCAAAGTGACCTCACAGTCCAGAGTGCTTTCCCTGCCCAAGGGGACGGCCCAGAGCTGCGATGCTCATGGGCAGAGACATCCAGAAACTGCCGGCCGAGGACTGGCTCTCTTAAGAATGCTGGCGAGCCACATGCAACACTCTATACCCCCCTTGGGGATGGTGAGAGGCCAGTGAGATGTAAGGAAGGCTTAATATGATGACTGGGCCAGGACAGCCCATCGCCGGGGGACACCTCCTCCCAGCTGGGCCCATAAATGTAAAAGGCAGGCACAGTGCTCCCCACTTCTGCACGCAGCGTCCAGCCCAGGAGGAAGGCTTGCCTGAGGTGGTCATTCCTCCTGCCCTTCCCCTCAAGAAAGACCCGCAGCTGCTGGGACGGCCCGAGAGGCCGGCTCTCCTCTCCTGAGCTGCACGCGTTTCTTTTGCAGACGGCTGGCTTTCATTCCAAACCCAGCGGTCCCTCGAGGCCAGCCCTCCCCTCCAGTTCTGGGAAAGCCCAGGTGGGAAGGTGCTCCTCAGCCTCTCCTCCCAGCCCAGGGCAGCACTCCGGGGACATGACCTGCCCTCGCCCTCCCCACGGGGTCCAGACTCCTCCAGGTGCACAGGGAAGTGCATCCAGTAACTTCCCAGGTCCCCCTTCCTCACCAGGAGCCCAGCCAGCGGCCAGCGCAGACATGGGGGAATGGTGTCTTGGGAGCCGGGCTTAGGGAAGGCTTGTCGGAACAGTGACACTCAGCGAGGCCAGCTGGCCCTGCCGACGCCATGTCCACAGCTCCTCCAGTCCCAAACCTGCAATAGCTCCTCATTTCCTCCCAGAAACACTCCCCGGGTTCGTTGGTTTTGCTTAAATCATTTCTTATTTTTTTGTTAATCCTCACTAGAGGATAGTTCCCATTGGTTTTTAGAGAGATTGGAAGAGAAGGGGAGGGCCGAGATATTGATGTGAGAGACACCCATTGGTTGGTTGCCGCCTGCACACGCCGGGATCAGGGCCCTGGCTCGGGGGGCGGGGCCTGCAACCCAGGTACATGCTCTTGACCGGGGTTGAACCTGGGACCCTTCAGCCCGCAAGGGGGCGCTCTATCCACAAAGCCAAACTGCCTAGGGCCCCAGTGTGGTACGTAAGGCCCTTTACCACTTGCCCAATTGTCACTTCTCCGGCCTCCCCCACCCAAACCCATGGCCACGCCCACCAGAGCCTCCCGCTTCGCAAACTCCCAGCATGCCCCGCGCTGCCCGCCCTCGGTCACTGTGCGCACAGCTGCCACCTGCACCCTCACCGCCTTCCCTAGAGGCGCCTCCCTCGTGCGCACCTGTGCACTGTCACTGCCCGTTTCCCCGTGGTGGCTTCTGTCTCGGCCTCCTGTCCCCTCCGATGCCTGGCCGGGGGCCAGGTGCGTCCTGGGCACCCAGGAAAGGGCGGTTGTGACCAGTGCTCCATGGAATATGGGGAGCGGCGGGAGGTAGTCCCAGAAAGCTCTCCCACCCAACGCAAGCCAAGCCGCAGGGTGCCCACCGGCCTCCGCGGGGCCGGTCGCATCCCGTCTCTCTGCTCTGCTCTTAGGCCCTACGTGGACCTGGTGAACCTGCTGCTGACCTGCGGGGAGGAGGTGAAGGAGGCGGTCACGCGCAGCGTGCAGGCGCAGTGCGAGCAGAACTGGGGCGGCCTGTGCTCCATCCTCAGCTTCTGCACCTCGGCCCTGCAGAGGCCGCCCACGGCGCCTCCCGAGCGCCACCTGCAGGCAGACAGGGCCAAGCCCTCCGGCGCGCACCCCGGGGACTCGGAGCCCAGCAGCAGGGAGACCGCCGGCCGAGGTGCCAAGGGCGAGCGAGGCAGCAAGAGCCCCCCAGACGCCCACGCCCGGGGCCGAGCGGCGGCCCACGGGGCCCAGGGAACTTCTGGGAGCAGCGAGTGGGAGGACGAGCAGGCCGAGTATTCTGACATCCGGAGGTGAAGCCGGAGGCCTGGCCGGGAGACCGTTCCTCCACGCCGTCCGTTCTCCTCTCTGTGGACATTCCAGAACATTTGCCATTCCGGAGCGGGAGGCCACGCGCGGGACCCGGAGGGGGCTGCGGGCTGGGCGCAGGTGTGTGTTGGCGGCATGAACGGGTGCGGTGGAGACTCCCCAAGCGGCGCCCGGAGAAGTGAGCGTGCCACGTGCGCTCCCCTGGCCTCGTCTTCCTTCCATCCGTGGAGCACCGGGCCGACCTGCGGTTTCCTCTGCCGGGGGTGGCGGCGGGCCCCCCGGGCTGGGCCCGGCACTCGGCGCTGCCTCAGCAGGAGGATGCGGTTGCCAGAGCAGGAATGGACCTGAAGACCTCACGGGCTGAGCAGGGTGGAGAGGAGGCAGGGGCTGGGTGGGCGCCGGGTGCCAAGTGGAAGTGGAGTTTCTTACATGGGACCTGGAGGTTTGGAGCTGCTTTCCGGGGGGAAGGCGGGAAGGCGAGGGTTCCAAGTGTACCTCTGAGCCATTGTTCCGACGGGGGCACCCTGTCCGAGGGCGTGGCCCCTGCGTGTGTATTCTAACCACTGCTTCGAGTCTCGATGTCACTTTTTATTTATCTAGTTACATCTACATATCTGTCATCTAAATAAATGGCTTTCAAACCAAGCACCTGGGTCATCAAAACCAGCTCAGAGGAGACACACACAAAAGGCACAGCCCATCTTTGGGGCCCATTGGTGTGTTTTTTTTTCATGCTATTTTAAAAGGAATTCCAGAGCCACATCACTGTACGTCTTCCTGCCTGGTGGGGCTCGTAACCACTCAGGGCGAACCCCACACACGGAGAAGGCGCCCTCGGCATCTGGGCATCTCCCCGGGACCCGCTCCAGCCTGGATGCCGGGAGGCCACGCTGTGAGAAGCTGGCCCCTTCACGCTGGAGGATGGACAAGTGGGCAGAGAAGCAAGGCCGCTCGCTAACTCCCACCAGGGAATGCCGGCCTTTCACACACATGGAGGGGACGGCCAGCATTTGGAGGGCCAGGACTCTACAGATGTGGATTGGCTGTTGAGCAGCAAGGAGAGGAGGCAGAGCGGACAGAAGACAGGCAGGGAGGAGGGACGGAGCTGGAACCACCCGCAGGAATGGATCGGAACCATTTCCTGCAATTACTTCCAGCGTTTCAGACAGAGGCCTTTTCTTTTCTCTGCGGACAGGCGAGAGTGAAAGGTTGTCCTTTCAGCAGCCAGCACTCCACTAGGAGCCCCGCTGGCAGGCAGGACGGGGTTCTGGGCCAGTCCTCCTAGAGCAGGTCGCGAGCCTTTTCTCTACACATCCCCAGAGTCAATTCCCTGATCTCAGCTTGGCGGGGCTTAGGGTTTCTGTCGCCGCTACTCAGCTCCGCCACGTGGCACAAAAGCACACATACCCGGGCGACACATCACAGGCTGGGCTCTGTGCCAATGCAATGCAACAGGCGCCCAACCGGATTCGGCTTGCGGGCCTGGGCTGGCTGACCCCTGTTCCAGTGAACGGGCAAAAAAATACGCATCCCCCTTTCCTGTCAGCTCCCTGCTCACCCTGCAAGCAGCTAAGGCCAGAGATATAAGCAAACTGAACGGATCCACTCCAACGCCCTAACCAGAGCACAGCTAGCATCGCTGCTGCCAGGACTCAGTGCCGGAGGGTCAACCCTGCCCCCTCCCCCCATCTTTTATGGCCCATGTTGGGGGGAGGGGGACGAATTGCTGGAGAAGCACCAAGAAAGAGCTGGAGCTGCAGAAAGCAGAGGCGATGGTGCACTTAATCCGGCTCTACCTGCGGGGGAGCGGGGGGAGGACGGTGTGTCAGGCTCTGCATGGGAACCGAGCGTAAACCGTGGCCGGCTCATGCCACGGGCCACGGCAGCACGATGACTGCACCTCACGTCACCGGGAGCTGAGGCAGCGCATTCTCCCTCGCTGCTGGGCCAGCTGTTCATTTGTCCGCCGGCGGCTGTTGCCCTCGGTGTGGATGCAACACGTGCGGCTTCTGTTGTGAGCATCTGTCGTGTGTGCATGGTCTCCTGTCTTCCCCCGAAGGTGTGCCATCGCTCATGTGTCTCTCCACCCCTTCACGATCTCTGCTGCTTGTTCCTCCTGCCGCTGGTGTTGTCCCGCTCCGCGGCCAGGAAGCTAGCCTTTCCCTCCGATTCCTGGGGCTTTGAGGCCGAACAGAGCATCTATGGTGAAGGTTCTTCTGCTCAAAACCGACGAAAGCCCGAATTCCCGAGAGCACTGGCACACAGGCGTGTGTGCACCGGAAACGTCAGCAGAGCCGTCATTAAAAATAGAGCCGGCACCCGGACTCCGGACGTCAGGCAAGCCTTCTCCTGGGCCCTCTTGGAGGAAGGATGTGATTTCCAAATAAAGACACGACGTTTGTTTTGAGCGCTGCACCCTAACAAGATGAGCTGAACACCTCTCCTCTGTGCCCCCCAGGAGCCCTGTTCTGAAGGCAGGCGATGCGTCCCCTGGAAGGCTGGCACCCCGGCCCGGCCCTGCAGCCGACCGTCCGGCACAGAGAAGTGTAAAGGCCCCACATGGGAGGCTCCGCCAGCACAACTGGGCAAGCAGTGCTCCGGGCCCGTTTCCCCAGGAAGAGCCGCAGAACCGGCACCACGCGCCCGGCTAAGTCCTCGTGTCTGTGTCGGGTCTGGGTTCAGGCAGCAGGGCCTGCGCATGGTTTCCTCGGAGCAGTAATCAAGGGTTCATATACACGTCTCCCACTCACGCAGTGTCACTGTCTGCGAGGGCTCTGGGCGTCCCGTGCGAAGGGGGAGGGCTGCGAACAGCTGGGCCCCGGAGTCCCTGGAAAATGCCGGACACTCGAGGGAAGCCCCAAAAATGCCCGGGGGGGGGGGTAAGCCCAGTGAGGGAGACCCCCTGGGCGCCTCCTTCCATCAGAGGGACTCTGTCCAAAACCCCACCTGTGTCACCCAGACCCAGAGGAGACTGAGTGCCATGCAGCCGGCCTGCGGCCATTAGGAGGTCCCCATGCTCTCTCTGGTCTCACCTTTGAGTCCCCTCAGCGGCCTGGCCACCTGTTCTCGCAGACTGAGTCTGCGCAAAAGCCACTGGCCTCAGAGCTCGGAGGCCTGGCCCGGGCAGGGAAGCTTGCCGCCTCCGCCCCTCTTCCTGGCTTACTTAGACTGGCTCGCCAACTCCGTGCGAGGCCTTTTGCATGCATTATCTCATCCTATGTCTCTCAAGCCGCAGGTATGATCCCATTTTACAGATGAAGAAACCGAGGTATGGAAAGGTAGAGTGACTTGTCCCAAACCGTGCGCCTAGCGAGTGGGAGGTCTGAACTCAAACCCAGATCAGTGCCTCTAAGCCCACATACTTCCCTCCACAGGCCTAGATTTGCTGTACCCGGTTTATTTTTAATCTAAACAATCCGTATCGCTCCTGTTTTACACAAGGCCTCGAGAAAGAATAATTATACTCTCCTATTTATAGCACGGCCTCCCAGGAGTTCTGCCACAGGACAGAGAGGAAAACGGAAACTCACCATCCTCTGCAAAGACGCAGACAAGGGAGAGCAAGGGTATCGAGCGTCTCCCCCTTTCCGTGCGCACAGGCAACCTCTCCAAGGCCCTGCTCTGTGCCGCAGAGGAAAGCACTTGAGGAGCAGCTGGCTCTGTGGCCCCGCAGCACGGCTTTCTGCTCTGAGCCCACCCATGGCCAGCCTCGTCCTAGAAGCCAGCTCCCCCGAAAACACCACGTCACCATCAACGCCGTGACAGAGCCAGCGCCAGCGCGCGCCCCAGGTGCTGCGGTGCTTGCAGACCTTCCTTCTGGGCCCATTTCACACATGAAGAAACTGAGGCTCTAGGGCATTTAACCGGCCTGGAATGGGCGCGCTCGGCCCTACCTTCCTCGGCATCTTGCACCCCAGGCGTGAGAATGAGGGTGAAACCGCATTCAGAACCGCAGCTGCCTCCCGCAGCCCTTCCTGGCTCCGTCCACGGGAAGGGGCAGGCTGTGGCAGCAGGACACAGGGCTCCGACAGGCCGGCATCTAAGAGAGTTTCCAAAGGAAGCTGGAGCCACGCACCCCGAAGTCTGAAGACAGAAATCTGAATTTGTTCTGAAGTCAACCAGAAAGAAAGCCCCCTGCTGGGTGGGGAGGGGGGAGAGGGAGGGCTTGGCCCGAGAACAGGTTTTGTGTGAAATTACTTTTCGTGGGCAGAGAAGAGCAGTACCAACCTTGGCCGGGGGGTCAGGCGTTGCTGCTTACACAAGCAGCTGGGTTTTCCTCACTCCCCAAAAGGAACACACACAGAAAAGTCACTCCCTAAAGAGAACCGGGGTGGAGGGGAGTGGAAGGAGGAGGGGGCACCGGCATGTCCTAGAATTGGTGAGTGGGCGTCAACATCAAAAATCACTGGGAAGGTGCCCTCGCTGGTGTGGCTCATTGGATAAAGCATCAGGCTGAAGACTGAACAGTCCCAGGTTCGATTCCAGTCAAGGGCACACGCCTGGGTTGCGGCTCGATCCTCAGTGGGAGGCATGCAGGAAGCAGCCGATCAATGATTCTTTCTCATCATTGATGTTTCTATCTCTCTCTTCCTCTCCTTTCCTCTCTGAAATCAATAAAAATATAAAATAAAATAAAAAATCACTGGGAAGGTCTGGCTGGTGTGGCTCAGTGGTTGAGCATCAACTTGTGAACCAGGAAGTCACTGATTCGATTCCCGGTCAGGGCATGGGCCTGGGCTTCGGGCTTCATCCAAAATTATTAACTATAAATAAAAATATATTTAAAAATCACGGGGAAGGCTGCCATTTTGGAGTCAGGAAGCATAGACGGAAATACCAACCCAGCCACTTATCTTGCACCAGATAAGAGTCTCTCTCTCTCTCTCTCTCTCTCTCTCTCACTCACTCTCTCTCTCTCTCTGTCTCTGTCTGTCTCTGTCTCTCTCTCTCTTTAAATAATGACTAAAAAAATAAATAAGCATTGGCCCTGAGACCTTCGCAAATTAGTTAAGTTTTTCAAACCTGTTTCCTCAGCTACAGAATCAAGAGGCGCACAGCTAGCCCGCTCCCCCACCCCCACCCCAGGGCACGCAGGATCAAATGGCTGAAGCTAGGAGAGTGACACAAGGTGAGGAAGTCTCTGAGGCCCCAGATGCACCTACACTGTGGGCATCCCTCCTCCTGGCCATTCTGCACGGCCTCCGCCTTGCGCCGAGCACCCGGACCAGCTGCGCATCCTCTCCCAGGCCCGCGGGCATCTGATGGCCGCCAGATCAGAGGCCCAGGTGGGGACCCCCTCGAGCTGGGAGGGGCCCCTGAGTGGCTCCCTGATGCCCTGGCTCTTGCCTGGCATGAGTTCCAACAGAAGCTCCTGTGGCCGACGGGCCGGGCAGCGAGGAGGCTGGGGGGAGCACCAGGCCCTCCTCCAGGCTCTGCACACCTCAGGGCGAGGCACCCACAGAACAGCCAGTTCATAGCTCCTTCACGAGGAAGGAACACAGAGGCCAGGAGCGGGCAGGAGGAGACGCCGCTGCCAGCGCCTCGGAGCCTGGCATTTGGAAAGAGCTGGCCTGGGGGAGCCCAGCGCTCGGGACAGGGCTCCTTCCGCCCGGGAGTGTCCAGAAGGGGAGCCGGGGGAGGAGAATGACTCAGCTAAAAGGAAGAGAAATGTATTTTTAAAGAGCGCCAGGATGGAAGGCACAAAGGCACCAAGTGCGGCCCCAGGATGGGGTCCAAGTGCCTTCTCAGCGGAAGTGGGGCGAGTCTGCAAACAGCCAGGGCGCTCGCTGGGGTTCTGGGACCAAGAATAACACATGGAAACCAAGAGCCCCTTCTGGGCCTGCCAGGCTGCAGGCCGAGGCCAGGGCTGGGGCAGGGCCCTGCACACGGGGCTCCCTTAGGCTGACGCAGGAGGTGGGCACAAACCCCTCCCAGTCGGGCTCACATTCGCCCAGCGGGGCGGGCTAGGAGCAGGCCACAGGGCTCCCCTGCTTCTTCCACCCCAGAGATGCTGGGGGCCCAGAGGGAAGGGAGGCCGAAGGAGGCTCCCCTCCCAGGAGTTGGCACAACTCGTCCCCTCCAGCAGCCGAGGTCAGGTGACCCCGATTATAAAAGCATTTTGAAATCTCCAGTGGAGAGCAAGCATGATGAGGAGGAGAAATAGGAGTGTGGAGAGAAGCCGCTTCATGGCAGCTCTGCCCGCCCCTCCCCGGTCACCCACCAAGCTTTGGGGTCACGCTGAGGTCCCACCTCCTCCCTGACATGCACTGCATGGAGAGTCCCATTTCTAGGAAAGGGGGAGAGGGGAGGAAGAGGTCAGCTCAGCATGGCCCACCAACTGTGACCTCTCTCGGGGTCGTGTCAGCCCTGCTGGCCTGTGTACAAATCTCCCGGCATCTGCCCAGGGTTGTTGTGAGAAACAAGTGAGGGAATGAATGTTGACGGGGACTGGCCAGGGAGAAGCCCCCACTAGAGGGTTAGGGAATGATGGATCCCAGGTGAAGTCTTGCCTGTGTGTTTTGTTTGACTCAGACGTTGATGTTTTTTAAAAAGCCAGTACGTACAAACCACGAAAACCCAGATTTCCAGCTTCTCTTCGAGAATGAAAACATCTACCAGCCCTGAGCCCGTATCCCCATTTGCCACAGTCCCCACCACTCCCTATTGCCTTACACCCAACCGGCCACTCACATACTTGGCCAGAGTGGTCCCTGGTGGGCCTCTCATGGATGCATCTCATGGTCCTTCCATTGCTGAGGGGGATATAAAGAACATTCAGAAAAACCTCAAGAGTTTCAGGAAATTCAAAGATAAGAGAGAGAAATGAAAAATTCAGTGAAACAACTGGGAGATCAGTTTGAGAAAACCCCTCGGGAAGAGCTGGATGATGGAAGAGAAAAGAGAAGAATGAGGACCAGTCCAGGAGATTTAACATCTGACCAGCAGGCGTTCCAGCACAAGGCAGCAGAGAAAACAGGGGGCCGGTGGGGGGGAGGGGGAGAGGGTTGGCCTAAGAAATTGGAACTGAAGAACAAGAGTTTTCAGACTGAAAAAGCCTTAACAAGGACCCAGGACAGTGAGGAAAACACCCCCAGCAAGATGCATTCTTGTGAAATTTCGAAACTCCTAGGGAACAAGAGGAAAACCCCAAAAGCTTCCAAAGAGGGGGAAAAGTCACAGAACAGAACCAAGAATCACTTTGGCCTTGAACTTCTCCCAGCCACCGTGGGAGCGGAAGAGAGCGGTGCTTGGCACTCCAGGGGAAGGAGCTCCCCACCAGGCTGGCCATCCCACTCACGGGTACCGCCCAGATGTTCCCTTTCTTTTAAATCCTCCCACAAGGGTATTTTCCCATTGACTTATTAGAGAAAGCGGGAGGGAGAGAGAGGAACATCGATGTGAGAGAGACACATCGACTGGTTGCCTCCCACACCTGCCCTGCCTGAGGCCAGGGATGGATCCTGCAACTAAGGGGCTTGCCCTTGACCCTTGACCAGATTCAAACTTGGACCCTTCAGTCCACAGGCTGATGCTCTCTCCACTGAGCCAAACCGGCTAAGACCAGATATTTCCTTAAACATGCAAGGTCTCAAAAAATTTCCTTTCACAGGAAGTTCCTGAGTGTTGTGCTCCACCAGAATGAGGGAGTAACGGAGAACAAAGACATGACCCAGTCCAGGAGGCAGAGACCAAGCACAGGAGAGAGGGAGGGGCTTCCCCGGATGGCGGGAGCGGGGTCAGGGTGACAGCTGAGCAGGCAGCCCGCGGGGGGCAGGGGACAGAGAAGAGGACTTTATTTCAGAGGGCCGGTGTGGCCGTCAGGGAGTGATGCTTCGTTACAGGAAACCAAAGAAACCAAAAGTGAGCAAGAGACTTGAATGGGCATTTCACACAACAAGGTGTACAGCCCAGCCCAGCTGGCACGCTCAGTGGTTGAGTGCCGACCTATGAATCAGGAGAGTATGACTGCATTACAAAGGACTGAACAACTCATGACCACGTGGGTACATCTTAGAAACATGATAAGCTGCACTGAAAGGTTGTCAGTTCGACTCCCAGTTGGGGCGCATACCTGGGCTGGGGGCTCCATCCCCAGTAGGGAGTGTGCAGGCGGCAGCCCATTGATGTTTCTCTCTTTCTCTCTCCCTTCCTCTCTCTCTAAAAATCAGTAAAAACACATTAAAAAAAAAACACAAAACATGATGAGGGTTAGAAGCCAGAAAAAAAATAAATAACTAAATGTGGTGTGAGTCTATTTACGTAAGATTCAAAAACAGGAAAGACTAATCTAGAATGCAAAGTAGTGGTGATCTCAGTGCGGGGGGGGGGGG
>PVJC01001761.1:0-54323 GCA_004026665.1 Murina feae
ATTTATTTTAGAGAGAAGGGGGAAGGGAGAAACATCAACTTGTTGTTCTACTTATTTATGCATTTATTGTTTGACTTTTGTATGTGCCCTGACCTGGGATTGAACCTACATCCTTGGTATATCAGGATGATGCTCTCACCAACTGAGCTACCCGGCCAGGGGCTAAACCTTCATTTTAAAGAGGTCTACTTATTTCAACCTGCTTATTGCTTTAAGAGAACTGTCAGATTATTTTTTTGGCTTTAATTATTGCAAAGAGTTGCCATAAATTCAACTGTAACTTTTATGAGTTTCTCCTAGCTTTGTCATCTGGTAGAATATAGAATAAATTTATTCCTTCTTTGGAGACATATGTATTACTATCTGTAATACTTTAAACAATAAAATAAAATTTACAAAATTATTCCTTCTTCCATTTAACTACCCGTTTGAAAATAACCATAAAATTCTGGGTCTAAATTCTTTTTTTATTTTTTAACCTGTGTCCATAAATTTGTGAGTCTGGGGCTGGTTTATCATATGTACAGTTGTGAGTATATATGCAATTTTTCCTAGTCTCTGTGGAACCTGATTCCCAACCAAAGCTAATATTCCAGACCTACTGGGTTGGACTTGGAAATCTGCTTTTTGTTTTTATTATTGTTGTTATTATTATTTTGTTACTACTTGCTCGAGGATACTTTTTCCATTGATTTATTTGTTTTATTAATCCTCACCCGAGGATATTGTGCCATTGATTTTTAGTGAGAATGGAAGGGAAGAGAGACACAGAGAGAGAAACATCGATGTGAGAGAGACACATTGATTGGTCTCCTCCTGCACTCATCCCGACTGGGGCCAACCAAAGATGGAATCTGAAACCTAGGTACATGCCCTTGACTGGAAATTGGACCTTTAACCCTTTGTTGCTAGGGCCCATGCTTTAACCACTGCTAGGGCCCATGCTTTAACCACTGAGAAACACTGTCCAGGGCTAATATTATTATCTAATCTAATAAAAGAGTAATATGCAAATTAACAATCACTCCGAGACACCTAAGCCAGGCCCACTAGCCAAGCCCAGCAGCCAGTCAGGGTGGCAGTATGCAAATTAACCCAGCCAAGATGGTGGCCGGCAGCCATGGTGCTAGAGCAAACAGGAGGCTTCTGTTGCACCAGCGATGGAGTTGAAACTGCCTGCCTAGGCCGGCTGGGCCTCTGCTCAAGGCAACAGTGTTTCAATTCTAGAAGCCACAGAGCTGAAGCAAACAGGAGGCTTTGTTGCCTGCCTAGGCCTCCGGTCAAGGCAACAAAGTTTCAATTATAAAAGATAAATAAACCCCAGAAACCTGATTCCAGCCAGCCTCACTGGGATGTTGGGTCAATGGGAGCTGTGGGCAGCCTGAAAATGGCCCTCAGCCCCTCACCCAGGCTGGCCACACCCCCATGGGGTGAGGGTTCCCACTGGGGGGCTTGGCCAGCCTACAAACAGCCATCAGTCCCTCACCCAGCCTGGCCAGGCACGCCAGCAGGTGGACATCCCCCGAGGGGTCCCAGACTTCGAGAGGGCACAGGCCGTGCTGAGGGACCCCCCTGAGTGCACAAATTTTTGTGCACCGGGCCCCTAGTTTTTAATAATCTTGCAATGAGTCAGCTAGTCTAGCATCTCTGGAACCATTGCACTAGGTGAGTTCTTATATTCTCAGAACCAACCTTCCTTCCTTCCTTCCTTCCTTCCTTCCTTCCTTCCTTCCTTCCTTCCTTTCTTTATCTTTTGTTAAGAGATAATGGTTTTGCTCTAAATGTTTTTCAAAGTTTTGAACTATTCTTGGTTTAAATATATTCCTTTATTGATTTCAGAGAGGAAGGGAGAGGGAGAGAGAGATAGAAACATCAATGATGAGAGAAAAATCATTGATCAGCTACCTCCTGCACGCCACCTACTGGGAATTGAGCCCGCAACCTGAGCATGTGCCCTTGGCTGGAATTGAACTCGGGACCCTTCGGTCCACAGGCTGACGCTCTATTCACTGAGCTAAACCAACTAGGGCTTGGAACATTTATGATTTCATTGAGAATTGTATAATTTTTAGAGCTTTAGAGACTATCTGGTATACATATAATTTATGGTATATTTATAGTTAATTAGTCTTTGAAAAGATTCAACTGGTCCAAAGGGTGGGGTTTTATTTAAAAATTTATTTCAGTCTCGACAGTCATCACAAACATTAAGAATGTGATGAGACCCTGGCCAGGTAGCTCAGTTGGTTAGAGCATCATTCTAATATGCCAAGGTTATGGGTTTGATCCCAAAGAGGGCACCTATAAGAATTAACTAATGAATGCATGAATAAGTGGAATAACAAGTTGATATTTCTCTATCTCTCTTTCTCAAAGAAAAAATCAGTAAATGAAAACAAAAAGAAAAGAATGTGATGATGCTATTTTATTTTAATTTTTTATTTACTGACTTTTTAAATTTTTATTTATTTATTTATTTATTTATTTATTTATTTATTTATTAGAGGGAGGCTGGGCCTGGGTGTGGCGTCTGCTTTCCGATAGATGAACAGGACCCAGAGCCAGTGCAGCAACTTAAAAAAAAAAATCTTTATTGTTCATATTATTACAGTTGTTCCTCTTCCCCCCCCCCATAGCTCCTCTCCTCCCAGTTCCCACCCCACCCTCTGCCCTTATCCCCCCACCCCAATGTCCTCATCCATAAGTGTACAATTTTTGTCCAGTTTTTTCCTGCACCTCCAACACCCCTTTCCCCCTGAGAATTGTCAGTCCACTCCCTTTCTATGCCCCTGATTCTATTTTATTCACCAGTTTATTCTGTTCATCAGATTTTTTTATTCACTTGATTTTTAGGTTCACTTGTTGATAGATATGTATTTGTTGCTCATAATTTTTATCTTTACTTTTTCTTCTTCTTCCTCTTCTCAAAGGATGTCTTTCAGCATTTCATATAATACTGGTTGGGTGGTGATGAACTCCTTTAGTTTTTTTCTTGTCTGTGAAGCTCTTTATCTGACCTTCAATTCTGAATGATAGCTTTGCTGGGTAGAGTAATCTTGGTTGTAGGTTCTTGCTATTCATCACTTTGAATATTTCTTGCCACTCCCTCTGGCCTGCATAGTTTCTGTTGAGAAATCTGCTGACAGTCATATGGGTGCCCCCTTGTAGGTAACTGACTGCTTTTCTCTTGCTGCTTTTAAGATTCTCTCTTTGTCTTTTGCCCTTGACATTTTAATTATGATGTGTCTTGGTGTGGTCCTCCTTGGATTCCTTTTGTTTGGGATTCTCTGCACTTCCTGGACTTGTAAGTCTATTTCTTTCACCAGGTATGGGAAATTTTCTGTCATTATTTCTTCAGATAGGTTTTCAGTATCTTGCTCTTTTTCTTCTTCTGGCACCCCTATAATTCTGATGTTGGTATGCTTGAAGTTGTCCCAGAGGCTCCTTACACTATCTTTATATTTTTGGATTATTTTTTCTTTTTGCTTTTCCGGTTGGATGTTTTTTGCTTTTTCGTATTTCAAATCTTTGACTTGATCCTTGCGATCCTCTAGTCTGCTGTTGGATCTCTGTATATTATTCTTTATTTCAGTCTGTGTATGTTTAATTTCTAGCTGGTCCTTTTTCATATCCTCTACGGTCTCACTAAATTTATCGGTGATCTCTAGAAAATTCTTGAAAAACCTTATAACTGTGGTTTTGAACTCTATATCCAGTTGTTTGCTTTCCTCCATTTCTGTCATTCGTAACCTATTTCTTTGTCTCCACATTTTGGCTGCTTCCCTGCGTTGATAGAGTGGCTTTCTGTGCTTGGTGTCCTATAGGCCCTAGTGGCTCAGCCTCCCCAATTACCTGAGGTGGACACTCTTGGTGCACTCCTTTGTAGACTTTGTAAGCAGTCTTGTTGTAGTTAAGCATTGATTGCTGTTGGTATCACTGGGAGGAACTGACCTCCAGGCTACTTGGCTATGAGAATCAGCTGTGTCTGTGGTGGGAGAACTTTTGTGCTGGAGACACCCTTATAGGGCAAGACTTGCTTCAGTGGGGCTTTGGTGCTCACTGAGTCAGCCCTCTGAGTGTGTCCCTTTTGGATCTGAGGAGTTGTAATCTAGGTGGTCCTACTCTGACCACTGGGTACACTGGCTCTTGGATCTCTACGGAGATGCTATTTTAGCTTCTTCCTGAGGCTACCCAGCCTTTTATATGCAAAAGCCTCTGTGCGCAGCTTGGGTGGGGTGGGGTCTCAGGGAATCAACAGGGTGGAGCAACCAGCTATGGCTGATTCTCAGCCCAGTCCTAAGAGTCACCAGGTCTCAGTGTTCCTCGGCACCACCCAGAGAAAGCCGCTCTGGAGTTCCTCCTGGTGCCAGACAGTTCAGTTTCTCCCTGTATGAGTCTGGATCCCCAGAAACTCGCCTGAAACTGGAGTTCAGAGCCGTCGGGAGCTTGTGGCTCCCTCTGGATTGAAAAAGAGAACCATGTCCTCAGTTGCCGGCCCTTCCTGCGAGCCCTTTCCATGCATCTCCGTACCTCTGCACTTTACTTCCGCACCTCCTCTGAGTCTCAGTCTCTTACTAGTTGTAGAATTTCCACTCAGTCAGCCTTCCTGTGGGTCTGGGTGGTGTCCGTTTTTTCTTTTGTGGTGGTTTTGAAATGGTTGTGGGAGGCAGCAATTCCAGGTGTTTACCTATGCCACCATCTTGGTTTCTCCAGCAACTTTTATTTATCTAAAAAATTTTTTATTAAGTTATTACATATGTGTCCTTATCCCCATGTTACCTCCTATTCCCTCCACTCATGCCCTCTCTCCCCCCCCCCCCCCCCCCCCCCCCCCCCCCCCCCCCCCCCCGTTGTCTGTGTCCATTGGTTAGGCCTGTATGCTTGCATATAAGTCCTTTGGTTGATCTCTTTCCCTTACCCCCACCCTCCCCTACCTTTCCTCTGAGGAGGCCCGACGGTCCAATTGATGCCTCTCTATCTCTGGATCTGTCCTTGTTCATCAGTTTATGTTGTTCATTATATTCCAAAAATGAGTGAGATCATGTGGTATTTATCCTTCTCTGACTGGTTTATTTCACTTAGCATAATGCTCTCCAGTTCCATCCATGCTGTTGCAAATGGTAAGAACTTATTTACTGACTTTTTAGAGGGAGAGAAAAAGAAGGAGGGAGGGAGGGAGGGAGAGAGGGAAGGAAGGAGGGAGGGAGGGAGGGATTGATTGAGATTTGTTGTTCCACTTATTTATGTATTCATTTAGAGGCCTGGTGCATGAATTCGTGCACCAGTGGGGTCCCTCAGCCTGGCCTGCAGGATCAGGCTTAAACTGGCTCTCGGACATCCCCCAAGGGGTCCTGGATTGTGAGAGGACACAGGCCAGGCAGAGGGACCCCACAGGTGCATGGATTGGGCCTCTACTATGCATATAAGATCTTTGGTTAATGTAACTCCCTGAAGATACATTTCCTGTGTGTGTGCATTAGGGAAGTACAGTAGAAGCCAGTAAGCAGTCAACAGCTTCTCACACCCTAGCTTAAAGGCCTTTAAAAGAATCAGAGTGCATGCTCATGTTGTCAGCACAGTTGTTCTTAACCATTTTTTGGACTCCTAAAAACTTAAAAGATGGGAAATATTAGTTATTTCATTAGTTACAATGACTTATAACTATAGTTTTTATTCTTAATAAAGTGGCAATATGATGGTATATTGGAGGATAAGACCAAACAGAATCTTGGGAGAGGAGAGCAATTTCATTGTGGGGTTGGGAGAGTTATACCTTTGGTTGAGAATCATTACTTTTGTATTTATTCATTCAACAAGTATTTTATCAGATGCCTCTATTAGACAGTTTTTCAGGTGCCAACTTGAATTGTGACTAAGAGCATTATTGTAGAGTAATTTGGGTCCAAACTTCATGGGTGTGAGTCCCAGATCTTTCACTTAGAGATCTTGGGCAAATTACTTAATCTCTCTGTGTCTTAGTTTGTAGATCTGTAAATTGTG
The DNA here is from genome assembly GCA_004026665.1 of Murina feae. NCBI lineage: Eukaryota > Metazoa > Chordata > Mammalia > Chiroptera > Vespertilionidae > Murina > Murina feae. The sequence goes on from PVJC01001761.1 coordinate 6,001, forward strand.
AATCATTATAGTATGTATCTCATAGAGTTGTGGTGAGAATTAAGTAAGTTCTTGGGAGAGTATTATTAAGGAATGCAGTTGTTTTACACACACACACACTGTCATGACTATTTAAACCATAACAGAACAATATAGTACTGTAACTCATATTTTAGTTTGTATTGATTTATACACTTTGTCTCAAAAACATTTGAGAAAGAACTGAGGCCTCCTAAGGAATATGCTATAGTCAAGCAGCCCAACAGAACTAAGATATGGGCTCAGATTTTCCTGTTTTGAAAGGCAGAAATTTTAAAATGAGTATATACAAATGCTAGTGATAGACACCCAATAAACATTATTTCTCTTATGTTTAAAAGAAAGTTATTTACTTAACAAGTGGGTCACTGTTAGCCCAAAGTGTACCATTGTGCAACATTAAAAAAAATGCCCTTTTCAGGTAGATATAAATGCTATGGGTGCGTTGGGGAGTAGAGTACAGACTGGATTTTAGCCCCCACCCCCACTTAGCCTTTTGGCGTGGAGCTCTTGTGCAGTAAGCAATGTGCAGTGATTCTAAATCCAATATTAGTTTACTTCTCTTGAAATTCTTTATAGATACTGAATAATATAAAGCGATAGGACCATACCACAGCTCTAGCCACCTAAGTCAGAATTCTTAGAGTGTGTTCTCCATTAATAGTTCTCATTATTAAAATATTTATTGTTTAAGACATATTATTTTGAATGCAATCTGCCCAATATCAGCATCATGATTATTTTATTTTTATTTAAATTTTTTATAGTTTTTACTTTGAGATATTGTAGATTCACATGCAATTTAAGAAATAATACAGAGAGATCTATATATTCTTCATCCAGTTTACTCAAATGATAACATCTTGTTACTATTGTACAATGAACATAACCAGCAAATCAACTGAAAAAAGTGTTTTATTGATTTTTAGAGAGAGAGGAAGGGATGGGAGAAAAGAGAGACAAACATCGATATGAAAGAAACATCAATCGGTTGCCTCCCATACTCATCTCAGCCTAGGCATATGCCCTGACCAGGAATCAAACCCACAGCCTTTTTGGTGTCGACGCTCCAATGAACTGAGTCACCGGGCCAGGACCAGTAAATCAATTTTGATACACCATCCACTGACTTTACACAGATTTCATTAGTTTTACAAGTGCGCATGTGTGTGTATGTGTGTGTGTATTGTGTATGTATTGAGTTCTAAACTGTTTTATCATAGGTATAGATTTGTGTGACCAGCTAGTTAAGATATAGAACAAATCCATCACAAGGCTCCCTCATGTTCTTCTTTTATAGCCAACCCTGGCAACTATTATTCTGTTCTCCATTTCTATAATTTTATCATCTCAAGAATGTTATACACATGGAATCATAAAATATATAACATTTGAAATTGGCTATTTTTATTCAGCATAATTCCCTTAAGAGTCATCAAGTTGTTGCACATATCAGTAGTTCATTGGTACTGAATAGTAATGCCATAGTATAGATGTACCGCAGTTCGCATCCATTGGAAAGTTGTTTCCAGATTTCAGCTATTATGAACGAACCTTCTATGAACATTTTTGCACAAGTTTTTGTGTAAGCATAAGTTTCTTTTCCCCCCAATTACTTCGCATTGAATTTTATCAAATGCCTTTTCTATATTTATCAAGAGGATCATATATTTCTTTTTCTTATTCTGCCAATGAGGTGAATTATACTGATTTTTGAATGTTAAATCAGCCTTACATTCTTAGAATAAATTTCACTTAGCCATGATGTATTCTTCTTTTTACATAACTTTGATTTGATTTGGTAGTATTTTGTTTAGAATTTTTGTGCCTATGTCTATAAGGATGTTGACCTGCAGTTATTTTTATACCTGATTCTTCTAGTCTCACAAATGAGTTTCTGTATTCTCCGAAAGTGTTTGTGTAGAGTAGGCATTATATCTTCTAAAATGTTTGAAGTGAAGCCATCTAATATTCTTAATCTTTTTTTTTTTTTTTTTTTTTTTTTTTTTTTTTTTTTTTTTTGCAATGTAGGCCACAAAATAGTAATGGGCTATATGTTTAGTGGAGTTGTGGTCTTTATTCTCCCAAAAGAGCCTAAGTTGGTATTCTTGATCTTTTTAACATAATGTTTAAATTTATGTTTTCTATTGATATTTATGTTAATCAGTTTCTGTTTCTTTCTTCTGAACAAGACAAGGACTTTATAATTCACCTGCTTTCCCTTCTCCCAACCGCTCTTATCCTCAAAATTACTCCTGTCAATATCATATTTTTGAATATTAGTAAGCTTTTGTGTTTTGTTTTTTATTTCAAATCAACAATTACTTTAAGGCTTTGCTAGTTTTGCTGCTTTACTCTTCTTGTACCTTGATTATTATTTTGGATTTATTTTTATTCCAGATATATATCTTTGAGCAATTCTCTCACCAGAAATTGGAGGGAAGCAAAATTTTTGCGTCCTTGTAGATTCAAAAATGTCTTAATTGTACTCTCACACTTGAGTGAGAGTTTGAGTAGATCTATAATTCTAGGTTTAAAAGTATATCCAGTTGTCCCAGGACAGTGTTGAAAGACTATTCTTTTCTTTTTGGATAGTCTTGTCATCCTTGTCATAAGTCAATTGACCGTAGACATAAGGGTTTATTTGTGGACTCTCAATTCTAATCCATTAATATATGTCCATCCTTATGAAAGTACTACATTGTTTTGTATAATGTATTTTTATAGTAAGTTTTGAAGTCAGGAAGTGTGAGTCTTCCAATTTAGTTATTTTTCAAGATTGTTTTGGTTTTCTGGGTTTCTTACATTTCTATATGAAGTTTAGGATTAGCATTTCTGCAAGAAAGGCAGCTGAATTGTTGATAGAGCTTACTCAATTCTCTTTCATATATTAAATTTAAAAATGATTTTCACTTTTTCTTCTATACTGCATTCTGGTGAATTTCTTGACTTCAGATTGCTAATGTAATTTGTTCTTTATTTTCAGTCCTTATTTAAGTTTTTTTTGTTCATTGATAGAAACTTAACTTCTAAGAGTTCCAATTGATTTTATTCATTTACTTTAAAGAATAGTTTATTGCTTTTTAGAGAGAGAGGAAGGGAGAAGTGAAAAACATGGATGTGAGAGCACAACATCGATCAACTGCCTCCTGCATGCTCCCTACCTGGGATGGAGCCTGCAAACTGGGGCATGTGTTTGATTCTGATCCAGAATCGAACCAGCAACCTTGTGGTGCATGGGACGATACCCAACCAACTGAGCCATGCCAGCCAGGACCAATTGATTTTATTTTAAATAAATGTTATCTTGCCTATCTCTGAAGATGTTAATTGTACTTAATCTAAGGTCTTATTCTATTTAATGTATTGACTCTTTAAGTGTGAGTTCTATTTGTGACATGAATGCCTCTTTTTCATGTTTGAGTCTTGGTTTTGTGCTCATTCATCTTTGTTTGAACGTCCTGGTTAGCCTCCTATGAATATGATAGTGTGTATTGCAGCAGATGTCCATTGATTGTGGGTAGTGATGAAACATGCAGAGAGATGGAGTGTACCAATTACCAGTCTTCTTTAATGTGAGTGTCCCTACTTCTTCCTCAGGCTTACTGTACGCCCAGGGCTCTGTCCTGTCTCTCTCATCCAAGTGTTTATACGCACTGTTTTTCCTGGCAGGGTGACACCTTTATGCCTCTATTCTATAATGCTTGACCCTAAAAGGTAAAACAGGTGGGAGAGGTTGACCTGCTTTGTGACTTCCGTGCTACCCACCAGGCAGTTATGCTGTACATTCTGTAAATTGTTTTCATTCTTCCTACTGTCTTCCACCTCTGGACTTAGTTTATACTGAGGACTCCAACCACTTGCAGTAGCTTTCTACTCTGGGCGTATAACGTTGTGGTTTCCTCCTTTAAACTGAGTCTATCAACTTTTCATCTTTCATGATTCCTCAAAGTTTTAGCTCACTAAGGACATTTCTTGGTTTCTTTTGATGATTGACTTTTTAAAAAAATGGCATTTTTGTTATTTGTGGGGTTAATGGGGAAAGGAAGTTTGCTTGCAGTGTTCTTAGCCTACAGTCAACAATTCAGTCAACAATTATATCACATTTTTAGTGAAATAAATCTAATAAAGAGAAGAAAATTTTAATCTAGCAAAAAATGAAATATTTATAAAATGTATAAATTATGGTTTTTGTTTTGAAGAGTAGATGCAGTCATAAAGGAAGATTAGCAGTTTAAATACATAACAATGAAAGCTTCAGTAAATAAAACTTTAGACCAGGAACATATTTACATGAAATTGGAAAGGCATATATTTGTGATGTTGCTGGTTTTTCTTGTTTTCTGCTCTTTGGGAGAAGGAAGAAAACATGGGTTCTGAAGTCAGTGTCTACATTGTTTGAATAACCTCCATAGAGTCAACATTAGCCTATGCCTGTAGAGACTTACGTTGCTAAGGGGGAAACAGGCCAAAATGTTTGACAGAGCTCTGAGAAAAGATCATAAAAGGATTTTTATTACAACTTTAGTTTAGTAGTTTTCATTGTTATTCCCTCACTGTTATTCTAAATTAAAAAAAATATTTTTCCAGCATAAAATAATATGTTATAGACTTTTTGGATATTTTAAAAGAAGTGATAACCCTCACTCCCAGTGACAACTACTGTTAACACTTCAGTATATTTCATTATAGTATTTTTTTAAACCATAGCTTTAAAACAAAATTAAAGTAATATGGTATTGTTTTTCTTCCAGTCCAAAAGTAATGCCTACTCAATGAGAAAACTTGGAAAATAAAGACCAGCACTAAGGAGAAAAAAACAAAAAGCATTCATAATAATCACCCAAAGATAACCACAATTGAAATTTGGTGTATATGCTTCCTGTATTTTTTGTGGATATATACAAATAATTTTTTCATTATTAATATGGTGTCATAATCTAGTACTATTTCGTACTTTGCATTTTTCATTTGCAGTATATTGTGAATGTTTTTGTATGTTAGTAAATATTCTTGTATATACTTTTTAGTGTTACATAGAATATAAACATATTTAAGTATGTTTATTTGGCATACTTAACCACCTCCCTATCATTGGACATTGAAAGTATTTATAATTTTTTACCATCATAAATAATATTATAGTGAATATCTTTGTCCCTCCATTTTTCCATGCATCTATGATTGTTTCTTTAGGAATAAATGCCTAGAAGTGGAATAGCTGGGTAAAAGGGTATGTACATTTTAATGCTTTTGGTACATAAAAATGTCAAGTTTTAAGCTAATCACTTGTTATATTCTGTCTTGTATTGCTATATAATTGTTTTATGTGTCTGTCTTGTCTCCCTAATTAGAATATAAGCTTCTTGAGGTCAAGGGAAGTTTCTTATACATCTTACGTATCCTTTGACAGTCTGTGGTTTACAATGTTGGATTTATGAGTAATCAACAAATATTGTATTGATTTAAACCTGTGGTTTTACAGGCTTTTGAATGTCGTAAACCTATAAATTTAGAAATATATGTATTTGGAGGATACACAAGGCTTGCAAATTTTCTATTTTTCTGAGAAAGGCTATTAAAAAACAAAACTACTATTTTCTACAACCTCCATCTCATAAAATAAAGAATGCTTAATAAAAAAATGTTTCTAATCTCTGAAAAATGGACAGGTTTTTAAATGGAACATTTTAGCTTTTAAAAAAACTCACTGCCTTATCCATATTTTTCTCATTTTGTGTTGGACTGTTGAATCTTCACCTTAGTCTCTGAAGATCAACATTTGAGAACTACTGATTTAAAAGACTTAGAGGATTAAAAGATAAAACCCTTTTTGCAAAATGAATTTCTTCTTGCCCACAATCCTGTCTTTTTCACAATAAGTACACAAGTGCAGGTAATGCTATTTTTTAATTAGACAGAATTTGTGTCTCTCAATGTACAAGTACTGCAGTAAACAAACCAGACCTTGCTGATGAGCATTTAAATATATTCCAATGGCCCAAACCAAAAACTATGTGCTTTTTAAGAAATTTGAGACAAGTTAAGTGTGGTGTAGTGGAGAGAAGGCAGATGTTTGAGTCAGACGACCTGGGTTTGAATCCTGACTCTGGCATTGCCACTTATTTCCCTTTAGCTTCCTTACTTGTAAAATAAGATATTTCTACCAAGACTTTCTATAGCCCCAGTTCTGGCAGTTACTTCACTGTAATGAAATTATTTGGTTAGACATCTGCCTTCCTCACAAGGGCATGAGCTCTTGAGGGTAGGAGTCAGAGCTTTCTTTCCCTAGGACTCGCCTAGGACTCAAGGCCTAGCAGGTACTTAATGAAATGGCCCTTGAATCTGTACATGATTGTTGTAAGGATCAAATGTTGTAATGTGTGAAAGCTCTTTGTAAACTTTAAATTTTATACAAATGTTAATTGTTTTTATTGCTAATAAGAGCTATCTTTGGGAGCTATCAAAATTTTGGGTAGAAACAAAGTTACCCATATCACAGTTCTATAATATTTCCCATTTTTCTTTTATTTTGTAAGAAAACAGGTTTTAATTGGATTAAGATGGAGCTAATTTGCTCCCTGGGAAGGCAGATGAATGCCCTCACGCCTGGCCAGTGGCAGTGCCCAGAGACTATTTTATATTTCCAGAATGGAGCCTCCTATTTTATCCTCTTAACCATAGGACTTACAAAAGGATGCCAAACCTGGAAGAGAACAGGAGCCTACATTAATTTTAATCAGTACTTTTTTTTTTTTTTTCTTAACATTCACTAACTTTTTAAAATGTCTTGGTTTCTAATCTGTTTGTAAAGCTTGTGGTAAATTTTTGCCACAAGATGGCATTGGTGATTATTGAATGCATGTTCTTTTGACCCAGAATTCTGAAAAATGGTGCACATAATTGTTTGCATTCTTTTGGGCATGAGCTGAAAACTTTCATCACTGCTTATATATTTAATTTTGTTTTGACTCCTAAAACAGGGTTAAATGCTACTTTACATCACTTCTTTCTGTATTCAAGTATTGTTTTGTTTCCTGTTTTTCTGTCTTTATAACTACAGTAACTATGTATTATTTGCCATGTGTTGTATGTGTCTGACTTATTGCTGATAATTGTGGTAACAGGTAAGAAGAAAATACGATGGGACCCTGTTAGGAGGCGCTTCATTCAGTCCTGTCCCATCATAAGGATCCCTAACAGGTTTTTGAGAGGTGGGTGTAACTAGCAAGAGATCTGTGCTTCGTATGGGTTGAAGGGAACTTGGAATGAATTTTATAAACTTAAAACTCTGGTTTTTAAAAATTGTCTAAACAGCCAAGATTGGAATAAGATAAGTCTAGAGCAAATTTAAGCCTGTGTTTTATATTGACCCCTTTTGGAATTGTAATTGTTTTAGGGAGTTAGAATCACTTAATGTGTTTTAGATGATAGAAATAAATGATCTCACTATTATTCCACTGTAACCATATTAAAAAGAACTTTGAATAATTTATAAAATATGGATGTGGGAAAGAGTTTTCTAAATATGACTCGAAGGAAGAAATAATTTATGTGACTAAAATATTAAAAACCTTTTATGGTAAAAAATAGTAAATAAAAATACATAAGGGGAAGTATTTGTAACAAATGGTTAATATTACAAATATATAAAGAGATATTATACATCAACAGTTTAAAAACAAATGCCCATGCTGCCCACTAGAAAAATAGGTAAAACAACATGAATAGGTAAAAGAATATCAGTTGATAAAAAAGAAAGTTCAATAAATATGAACAAATATTTATTTCACTATTGTTATAAGCATGATAATTCAAATAATAGATATCATTTTCACCTCTTAGATTTGCAAAGACTAAAAATAAGAATACCCAGTGTTGGCAAGGTAATGGGAAAATGAAGCTCATATACTAAAGAAGGTGTAAATTTAACACAGCCTTTTTGAATTCAGTTTGCCACTATGTATCAAAAGCCTTAAAAATGTTCACATTCTTGTAATCCTTTTATTTTTATTAATTTTTAAATTTTTCATTATTGACAATATTATAGATGTCTTCCATTTTCCCCCACATATCTTCTATTTTTAATATTTTTCCACAAAAAATATACTCCATAGTGAAAAAAGAAACTTTCAGAAGAGAATTGAAAACTCTGGTTCACACTATTTCTAGATTAACAAATTGTCAGATAAGCATGCTTAATGTTGTAATTTAGACTTTATTAAATTATTTATAAATCAGTGTATCTGATTTTAACTGAAGAGATTATATTTTTAAAAACTAAAATAAAACCTTGCAGTTGCTATAGATCTTTTCAGTACCTACCTATTTTAACAGCCAAATTCCAGAACTTAAAAATAATAAAATCTATTTTAAATGGGTCAAGAGAAGATAATTAGGATAGTGTGCTACCCTTTAGCATCAAAAATTATTTTATTTATACAAATTAAGAGGTAATTTTAGTGCTATATGACAAAAAGAATATAGTGCACACATGTGGCCAAGCAAGCACATTTAATTCTGTAACATCTTTTTCTTTTTTTGTGTTATAAATGTTAATTTATTGATTTACAATGAGAAAGTTAACTTAGGCTGCCTAAATTTAAAATGTAATTAAGAAATTGTTTAATTAGGATATTCAATTTAATATAATATCAGTGTTATACAAATATAAACATAAAAATACAGAGGAAGTGGTGTTATATCTGGATGGTGGGATTTACTTCTGTGTATTCTCTGTTTTTCAATTTTTTAATAATGGAAAAAAGGAGATTAGCACAGGTAAGTTTTATACCTTTGATTATTTTGTCAGCCCTAAATTGCCTCAAACAATGGCTGAGAAAGACGGTCTCTGACAGTACTAAGAATGAGGCAGGAGTAAACTCAGTATTAGCAAAGCAAGGTCACCAGTGACCACCTCTAAATCAGTGGCCTTGTCTTAGTTCATACCTTCTTTGACCTGTTCGTAGCGTTTGATGCTATTGACCCACCTGCACCTTCTTAGATTTCTCTTCTTTTGGGTTACTTTACTATACAATCCCAGATGTTTTCTTCCTACTTCTTTGATTGTCCTTTCTGTTTCTTTCACTAGCTTCTTTCTTCCTGCCCACTAAGGTGGGTATTACTTCAACGTTCTGTCCTCTCCATTATCTCCTTTAGTTATCGCATCAGCTCTCACAGACTTAACTATCTTCGTCCGTCCGTCCGTCCGTCCGTCCGTTCATTCTTTCATTTGTTCAGTATTTCTTGATTGCCTCCTAACCAACAGGCACTGTGCTAGCTCAGTGATCTATTCTAGATAATAGAGAAGCAGGTAAAGAAACAGTTACAGAATAAATTGAGTGCAATTCTTTGTGATAAGTGTTCTGATGAGGTAGCATACAGAAGAGGTACCTGGCCCAGTTCATGGGAGGATGGAGAGAAGGTGATCATTAGGATGACTTGTCAGAAGAGTGTACTTAAAGGCTGAGTGGGTGTTAGGAAGGGAGTGTTGGAACATCTCAAACCACGGGACCAGCCAGCTGGAGTAAAGGCAACCAGGCGGAACAGTATGGTCTTTCAGGGAACGCCAAGGAAGGTCAGCTTAGTGAGAGAGAGTGTGGAGAAGTTGGAGAGGGCTCAGATCAAGTGAGGCTTCACCCAGTGGGAGTTTTCAGGATCTGTTTGTTTTTTAATTAGTGAAAAAATTTAATTGAAAGGCCAGTTACAAGGTGATTATAATGAATTATTAAGGTGAGAAATGATGGCAGCTACAAGTAAGACAATCGTAATAGGAATAGAGAGGAGGGAATTGATTTGAAATCTAAGGAAGTGGAATTAGTTGAGACTTGACTTATTGAAGAGGAGGAGGGAAAAGTCAAGAAAGCTTCCAGCTTTCCGTATGGACCATCGTGCTTGTCACAGGTGTTATATAGATGGATGGAGGAGCAGAATGAGGTGAAAGATGACAAATTTAGTTTAATCTCCCCAAACCAATAATAGTGGTTTGGGGAGATTAACTCTTAGATTGAACACTCAGTCTAAGAGTTATTTCCTGGGAAACCGTCTTTGAAGGCCCATCTCATTGTTCTCATGGCACCCTGTGTACCCGCCTGTATCATAGCACTTATCACACTGAATTATAGTTGTTTACTTGTTTATGCCTGCCATAGACTGTAAGCTCTATAAGGGCAGGGACAGTGCTTTTGAGTGGAATTGTATTATTTATAAGGCCACTGACAGGGAATAGGATGGGACTAAAAATGTAGTATGTTTCAACTTCTCTTTGGTGGTGGTGACAGTAAATAAATGAGTTGCTGAGAATATGAAAATGCTGCTGTTTAGTGTTTACTTAGATTCAAAAAATGTTATCTATGCTTTTGAAATTTCTACTTCTAGGTCTCTCATTTTGGGAATCCTCCACATTACCTGTGCTGATACTGATTGAACACTAGTGCATACGGCTTGTTTTCTACCACTAGATTCCTTCACTCAGTCTTGTGTCATCTCTAAAATACATTTCTACCAATTAAAATTGTGTGGTGTGAAAACAATACTGATATAGTGAAAACAGTGAGCTTCCTTTGATGAACCTAACATACCCATTTGCCTTTCCATGCTTTTCAGATATTACAGAAAATGACAACACTGACATATGAAAAAGAAATCATAATTGTACTGAAAAATGGAAAAGGGAAGCTTTGAAATCAGGTTACCTAGGTCTGAATCCAGGCTCTGCCATTTACCTGTTGTGTGACTTTGGGCAAGTTGCTTGTTTTGGGGGGCTCAATTTCCTCAGCTGTAAATTAGTATGGTGCTGGCCAGTGTGATCAACCTTGCTCACCGAAGGGTCTCTGGTTCAATTCCCGGTCAAGGGAATGTATTTGGTTTGCAGGTTTGATCCCTGGCCCCTGTCAGAGTGAGTGTGGGAGACAGCCAGTTGCGCTCTCGCACCTCTCTCTCTCTCTCTCTCTCTCTCTCTCTTTCCTTCCTCCCTTCTACTTTCTCTAAAAATCAATGGGGGAAAAATATTCTTGGGTGAGGATTGACAACAACAAAAATAATTAGGATAATGATAATAGTAACTACTTCTACAGTTGTTGTGAGGCTCAAGAGAGAGAGTATGAGCAAAGAACACCTAAGAGAGTTTTTCCATTCAGCCAGTTCATGTTAGCTGCTATCGTTCTTATTATTGTTATTATACCAGAAAATTGGTGGAATTTCAGGGTAGTAGAAAGTAGTTGGAATTATAATGATTGAGAAATGAGAACAGAATAAAATGCAACCTTAGTGAGTGCTCCTGGTGCATGCTGGAAGTCAGGAGAATTTCTTGGTAGGACCCCTTTTCTGAAACTCTAAGCCTAGAGTCAGCAAATATAGAAGGAAGGAGAAGGTTTGAGAAAGATGAAATATTAGGGCAAATAATTAAGGGACTGTCTCTAAAACAGTTATTTCCCCTACTTCTCCTCTCTCTTCATGGAGGTTTGGAGACAGTAGCACAACTGTGAGGAAACCCGTATCTCTTGCAGTTGTCAATCAATATAGTCCTTCATTTATTAATATGAATAGATGACCAGATATTTGAGGGAAACAAGACTTGAAAAAGGGTGACTAAGATGAACAAATAAAATAGCTGGTCGTGTTGAAAGCAGAGGTAATGATGAAGCAGATTGGAACTTTAGGAAGTTCTGAGCATAGGAGGTTTCCTCAGTCAAGAGTAATTGCATCCATAAATAAATCAATACCATGGAGAAAAAGGAATGACTAAAGAATTAGTTCTATATTGAAAACTTGATTGCTGAAATGAAAATGCAATTGGAGGTTTAAATAATATATAGGCTTAAGGCCAACCTTTATGAAAATAAAGCAAAGGAAATATTCAGACCATAAAGCAAGAAGACCAAAAAAAAAAAAAAAAAAAAAAAAAAAAAAAAAAAAAAAAAAAAAAAAAAAAAAAAAAAAAAAAAAAAAAAAAAAAAAAAAAAAAAAAAAAAAAAAAGTACATAAGGAAAAGTATACATTGAGGATCATACTGTGTGATCCAGTATCCATTCATAGCGTCACAAAAGAAAGGACAGAGGAAGGGAGAAAATAAAGAGTATTTTTCTACATTGAATAAAGATTCTGAGTTTTCAGGTACAAAGGGCCTACTAGGGAGCAAGCTGGAAAACCACAACAACAAACAAAAGCATCTGTCTATACATTGCTGTACTATTTATGACTCCAGAGATGAAATTCAGATCATATAGTAAGAGTCAAGACTCAGAAGCAGGCTGGTGGTGCATTTCTCACCTACAAACTAGTTTGCCTTCAGTGTTATTGTTTGTTTTTGTTAATCCTCTCTCGATATTTTTTCATTGACTTTTAGAGAGAGTGGAAGGGAGGGGAAGAGACATCAATGCGAGAAAGATACATCAATTGGTTGCCTCCTGCACATGCCCTGACTGGGCTGGGGATCGAGCCTGCAACTGAGGTACGTTCCCTTGACCAGAATAGAACCTGTGACCCTTAAGTCCACAGGCTGACGCTCTAACCACTGAGAAACCACCTAGGGGTTGCCTTTAGTGTTCTGAGGGGAAATTATTTTGAAGGCAGAACTATAGCCAACCTCACTAATGTTTAAATAGGAGTTAAAATAGATAAGAACTCTGAAAGTTTATGACATACACTCTTTTTGAGAAAATTACTTGAAGAGGTACTCCTGGTAAAATAGAAAATCTAAGAAAGAGAAAGTTTTGGATATAAGAAGCAGTATTGTGCAAAGGAACAAACAATAAAACTTAGAATTGCGTCTAAATTAAGGAACTGTGAAGCCTAGTATAAAAGTTAAGGAAAGAGTTCTAGCCTGGCCAGTGTGGCTCAGTGGTTGAGTGTCGGACCCATGAATCAGGAGGTCATGGTTGGAGTCGTCAGGGCTCATGACTGGATTGTGGGCTCGATCTCCAGTAGGGGGACTGCAGGAGGCAGCAGTCAATAATTCTCTCTCATCATTGATGTTTCTATCCCTCTCCTCCCTCTCTCTGAAATCAACAAAAACTTTAAAAAAAGAAAAGATTTCTAAATACATAGAATAATAATAATAATAATAATAAGTGTGCGTGTATATGTATGTATCTAACATTCTGTAACATTTCAGATGATTTAAACAAAGTGTGGGTAGGGATAAAGTGACACTGCTAAAGACCTTTTACATTTTTGTTTTGAAACTTATAAATATACTAGAGGCCCATTGCACGAACAGATTCGTGCAATAGGCCTTCCCTTCCCCTGGCTTCTGGCACCGGTTTTCCTCCGGCACCCGGGACCCAGGTCTTTTGCTCCGGCCACTCGCTTGGGCCATAGCAGAGAAGCCAAGCCTCTTCAATCTTCGCTCCACTGGAGCCTGCTTACAGTCTTCACTAGGTGCCTGTGTATGCAAATTAACCGCCATTTTGTTGGGTTAATTTGCATAATAATTTGATTGGCTGGTAGGCATAGTGGAGTGACACCAATTTGCATGTTTCTCTTTTATTAATGTAGATAGTACATGCTTATTAAAATTCAAATAATATGGAAATACATAGGGTGAAAAGTGAATATCTCAAGCATACATACAAATTTGTATAAATCAATAAAAAAAAGACAGACATCTCAATAGAAGAATGTATAAAAGGGTTAAGCAGGCACTTCCCAAAAGGAACAATTCAATTAGCCAATAAACATGAAAAGGTGCTCAACATCATTTGTAATGAGAGAAATGCACATTAAAACCACAATGAGATAGGGCTACAAACCCATAGGAATTGCTAAATTAAAAGTATAATACCAATGCAAAGTATTTTGTAAACAAAAATTTGGCCTTATCTAATAAAGATAAAGATTTTCATACATCTGACTCCGAAATTTCATTTTTAGATTTATAGCTAACAAATGTGGGCCCCTGTGCACCTGAAAACATGTACAAAAATGTTTATAGCATTAAGAGCCACTAATTTGAAACAACCCAAGTGTCCATTCTTATAATATAGACTGGATAAATTGTGGTATATATTTATACAAGGAAATATTATTTGGCAATGGGAATTAACAGGTGACCTTTAACCCCAGGAACATGGATGAATCTCAAAGACATAATTGTGAATGAAAGAGTCCGGTATAAAACTGAGGATGAGAAAACTGAGAGTCAGTGAGGGTCAGTGACTTGCTCAAGGTAACAGAAAGAACCTGGGTTCAAATCTAGACATTTGTAGGAGCCCTTGCTCTTTCTTTCACACCACACTTTCTGTGTTTCAGGATTCCTAAAAAGAGAAATTGAGTTCTTTACTTGAAGTAAATCATAGCTCATGAGTAAATTTTCTGATTATAGTTTGCCTAATGTTATATGTATTCATGTATTTACATAATTATGGTATAATAATCTTATTAATTGTACCTGTATACCCTAATATTTGAGTACTAAGGTACTGAACTATAAGAGCCCTAGAGTTTTTTGTTTTTTGGTGTTTTTTTTGATGAGAAAGAGCATATGGGCTGTACTTGGAGATATTTCCACAACTAGGCATTGAAGGGTAGGCAGACCAAGCCAAGGTCTAAGGGAAGGACTCAGTTTCCCAAGCAGAGCGACAAACTTAAACAAGCAGGAGTGTGAGAGCTCAGGACAAGACTAGGTCGTGAAAGGCTCTAAATTGCTGGTTGAGGACGTTGAGTAGTAAGGAACCATTAAAGACTCAGGACGAATAGTTTGGATTTGAGTGTTCAACACTTTGTGGTTTGTTTTCTGGTTTCTCTAGATCTGTACAATTTTTATTCAGTTCTTGTTTAAAAGCCTACTCTAGGAAGTGGAATTATAATTTAAAAAATAAATATATCAATCTTATGTTAGGTTGGTAATAAATGTTTATTTATATAACAGATGCTTATTAGGTGTCCAGCCTTGTCCTAAATATTAATTAACATCATACTAGTATTTACTCCTAATATGTGAAAGTAGATAAGTCTTTAGGGTAACAGTCAACTATACAGTAGTAGCTTCTTACCATCCAATATATATTTAAGCATATTTGTTCTGCAGCTATGTAAGGGTTTGTGTAGAGTGGTATAAAAATTATAAGGATAATAGAAATAATGTAAAGTTTTGGGATTTTTTTTTTAATTCTAAAATAATCCCGAAATAATTTTTAGTGAACTGGTTGACATAATTAAAACTTCAGAAAGCTTTCAAATATAATTGTAGAAATAGCTTTTCCTAGTGTGGAGCTCTCACTAGATAAATACAAGGATATTTTTTGTTAACTGACAGAATATCTGGAGTATTTACATTCTACATTTTGCTATAACTCTTTGAAAAAAATCAGTTTTCTTTTTAAGTGAATTATTATATATTGTGGAAAAATAATAGGTTTTATGTGTGTGTATTTTTATTTATACATGACTCATTCACATTTGTGATTATATTTATGTAGTTTTCTAATATTTTCAGTTAAATTTAGTTGGCCTGTGCTTTTTTCTCCTCTAAGGAAATAAGAAAATTTATCCTTTTAGCTTTTGGATTATTAAACTCCTTCTCTTCCTTTTCTTGAAAATGTCAAGTTATCAGCCAAGTTTCTTGAGTTTATAACACTATTTTGTCTCCCTTGAGAAAAATCTTTTTACAGTTATCAAAATCTGAAAGTAGTCATATGAAATAGAAATGGAGACCAGTCCCTAAAATCTGTAGTGTGTGGGAATGTATAAAATAACCCAAGCAAGTAAAAAGTACATCCATGTTATAAATCTTCCATTATCCCCTTTTAAAGCTAAAAAGATTGTTACCAAATTTTGTTTATGCTTTTTAATCTTCTGGGCCATCTATGGAAAACTGTCTTCCTTTCTCCTAGGCCACAGACCTCCACCTGCACGAAGTGGACATCGTTGTGTGGCAGATAATACCAATCTATATGTATTTGGAGGTTATAACCCAGATTATGATGAGTCAGGAGGGCCAGATAATGAAGACTATCCTCTCTTCAGGGAGCTTTGGCGGTATCATTTTGCTACAGGAGTATGGCACCAGATGGGCACAGATGGGTACATGCCCCGGGAATTGGCATCTATGTCACGTGAGTGCAAGCAGTTCTGAACTTTTGACTTCATGAAATGTCTGAGAGGTCCTGTTCAATGTCACTTGTTCTTTGTTAATAATTTATAGTAACACTGTAATGTGATTAAACCCTGTTCATGGATAGTTCACACATGGTATCAATTTAATTTTCAAAACATCCCTACTGCCAGTACTGGATATAGTGCCATTGTACAAAGGAGGAAGCTGAGGCTGAGAGAGGCCCTCTGGGTAGTGGCTAAGAATGCAAGCCCTGGAGCCAGTTGCCTGGGATTAAATGCTAATTTGGCAAGGTTCTTTTTAGGAAACCTTCAACAAGTGATTTAAACCACTTACCACTTCTGTTTCATTATCTATAAAATGGAGAAGATAATAGTTCCTACTTCACAGAGTTATTGTGAAGATTTAATTTAGAGAGATTAAGTAACTTTCCTGGGGTCACAGGAAAGCTTTTTGCTGGCTCCAGAGCCCATACTATTGACTTTTACACTGTATCTATTGAAAGATTGGTAAAAATGCCATTGAAATAATATGGTGGCACTATTTTGGGAGTATTTGCCATCAGAAAAGGAAAGAAGATATGTGTGACTGTGGTGTGTGTGTGTTGGCAGGAACAGAAGAGATACGGAGAAGAACACCGAAGTTACCAGCAGAGATCAAATGTAGAGATCATTCCCCTGGCAAAAAATAGTGATTCTTTTACCCCTTCATTCTGAGTCACACTGGTCTTTGCTGGACAAAGATAATACTTCATTTTCTTCTGCTTCGTTGTACACTTGCACTGTCCTGAGCAGTAGTGGTGTGCTGTAGTTCATATCATTCAGTATTGTTATCCTATCTAATAAAGAGGTGTTATGCAAATTGACCATCACTCCAGCACACAAGATGGCCTCCCCCATGTGGATACAAGATGACTGGCAGGGGAGGGCAGTTGTGGGCAATCAGGCCAGCAGGGGAGGGCTGTTAGGGGAAACCAGGCCAGCAAAGGAGGGCAGTTGGAGGGGGACCAGGCCTGCAGGGAGGGGAGTTGTGGGGGACCAGGCCTGCACGGGAGGGCAGTTGAGAGTGACCAGGCTGGTAGGGGAGGGCAGTTGGGGGGACCAGGCCTGCAGGGGAGGACAGTTGAGAGGGACCAGGCCTGCAGGGGAGGGCAGTTGGGGGTGACCAGGCCTGCAGGGGAGGGCAGTTAGGGGCAATCGGGCCAGCAGTGGAGCAGTTAGGCATCAATCAGGCTGGCAGAGGAGTAGTTAGGGGGTGATCAGGCTGGCAGGCAGAAGCGGTTAGGGGCAATCAGGCAGGCGAGTGGTTGGGAGCCAGCAGACCTGGATTGTGAGAGGGATCCCAGATTGGGGACAGTGTAGGCTGGGCTGAGGGACAAACCGCCCCCCTGGCACGAATTTTGTGCACCGGGCCTCTAGTATGATAATATTCCATATAGCATGAATTAGAACTCTGTAGTAGTTAGATGTCATAGTTTGAGCTATCTTGTGAGGGCATTTAAGCAGACATTTTTGAGTTTCTCAGATTTCTGAGTTTGTGTGGGAATACATTTTAAGTACCCAGTACATAAAAGGAATTTGTGCTTCTTCCCCAGTTGTGCTGCATGGAAACAACCTGTTAGTGTTTGGAGGTACAGGCATCCCGTTTGGTGAGAGCAACGGAAATGATGTCCATGTCTGTAATGTGAAGTATAAGAGATGGGCTTTACTCAGCTGTCGGGGGAAGAAACCCAGTCGTATATATGGACAGGTACCAATCTATGGCTGGTCATGGTGGATTATTTGTTTGGATTTTTCTAGTTCTAGGAATAAACAATGTCAGAATCTTTATATTATTATCAATTTTTGTTTGTTTGTTTTTGTAAATTCTCACCCACAGATATTTTTCCCATTAATTTTTAGAGCAAGTGAAAAGGAGGGAGGGAAGAGGGGAGAGAAAAATATCAATGTGAGAGACACATTGATTGGTTGCCTCCCGCACACATCCTGACCAAGGACCAAGGCTGGGGATTAAACCTGCAACCCAGGTACATACTCTTGACCAGAAATGGAACCCAGTACACGGACCAACACTCCAACCACTAAGCCACTTGGCCAGGGTACTACCAATTGTTTAAATGGAAAGTAAATTCACTGGAGTTAATATTTGTTTTTTCAGTTCTGATGTAAAATTGTAATTTGTAAATCTGGTGTCTTGCCTTTGCTCCCCCGCCCCCCATCTTTATTTATAATCCAATTTAGGGTTATGATGTAGACCTGTATGGTAATTTTTTAAATGTCAGGACCCCACCTCAACTTCACTCTCACCCCCAACAAGAGACTGGCTCCATCTGGTCTGGGTCTTATCTTTAGAGTGATAGGATTCTTTGAAGAGCTTTTTGACCTAAGTAGCAGAGTATGTGATCCCTGCACTTGGTTAAGATCTGAGCTAAAACACAGATTATGTAGAGATTAGTTTCCAGTTAGGTTCTAGTGTTTAAAACCTATGTTTGAAATGTTATGTCCAAAAAGGGTCTCACCATACA
The DNA here is from genome assembly GCA_004026665.1 of Murina feae. Lineage (NCBI taxonomy): Eukaryota > Metazoa > Chordata > Mammalia > Chiroptera > Vespertilionidae > Murina > Murina feae. The sequence goes on from PVJC01001761.1 coordinate 24,597, forward strand.
TCAGAGACCCTTTGAAAATAATGGCTAAGCTTAAAATAATCAGTCTTTGTTTCTTACTTGACTGGCTGGCATCAGTATTGATACATAGCTTCTGGCTATGTGTAGAGGCACATACTAGATAACCCTGTATTTCACAACAGGAGGCATTTAAACTCTTAAGAAATGACAATAAAAATAGCCAAACTTACTTTGAAGAAGAAAGAGTCTAGTGGGAAATGTCAAGTTTTGGGGACTGACTGTCAACTCTACTAGTAGATCTTACCTAAGGAATTCTACTGGCTTATTTTCATTTCTGCTCCTTCTGCTTAAGAGCATTTTTCTTCAAGTTGCTTAGGAAGAGAAACAGTTTTCTTTTTCTTTTTTAAAAATATATTTTTTATTGATTTCAGAGAGGAAAGAAGAGGGAGAGATAGACAGAAACATCAATGATGAGAATCATTGATTGGATGCCTCCTGCATGCCCCACATTGGGGATTAAGCCTGCAACCTGGTGATGTGCCCTGAGTGACTTCCTAGTTCATAGGTTGACACTCAACCACTGAGCCATGCTGGCTAGGTGACAAGCAGTTTTTAATGAAAATGCTCACGTCCATGATCTATAAATTCTTTGGTTGACTAGAAGCCCTAATGATCACCTGACCCTCTTGCCAATTGAGGTGGAGCTGGCTTTCCAGTTGAGTGAACTTTACCTTTCTAAAAATAATCTCTGTGCCCTGGCCAGTGCGGCTCAGTTGGCTAGTGTGGCTCCCATGCACTGAAAGGTTGCCTGTTCGATTTACATGGTGCCTGGGTTTCGGGCTCCACTTCAGGAGGCATGTGGGAGGCAGCTGATCAATGTCTTGCTCTCACATGTGTCTCCCTCTTTTACCCATACCTTCTCCCCTCCTCTCTCTCTCTCAAAATAAAAATAAAAATAAAAATAATCTCTGTGTTCTTTAAAATCTTTAGTTCATTAAGGGTCGTGTGTTTTAGAAGGTTAAAAAATACAAAAGACCCGGCTGGTGTGCCTCTGTGATTCAGTATCAAACTATGAACCAGGAGGTCACGGTTCGGTTCCCAGTCAGAGCACATGCCCAGTTTGGGGCTCAATCTCTAGTAGGGGGCGTGCAGGAGGCAGCCAATCCATGATTCTTGCTCATCATTGATGTTTCTATCTCTTTCTCCCTCTCCCTTCCTCTCTCTGAAATCAATAAAAATATTTTTTAAAAATACAAGAGAATTTCATAAAACCTGATTTGGGGGTATTTAATAACTTTATATTCTTTAATCAAGTGCTAACGAGTCAGTCTTTTTCACCTTTCCTTGTCTTCCAGGCCATGGCTATCATCAATGGCTCCCTTTATGTCTTTGGAGGAACAACTGGCTATATTTACAGCACAGACCTGCACAAATTAGATCTTAATACCAGAGAGTGGACACAACTGAAACCAAACAACCTATCCTGTGATCTACCAGAAGAGAGGTAAGGTTCTAAGATTAAAGCACTTTTATTCTTTCTTCCTAAGGTTTGACTTTTTCCGCATATTGGTAATACTGTTTGAAGAAAATTCTTTGGCCTGGTTAAAATAGCTAACTGGTTGTTACATCCCAGGTCATCATTAAAGAAGGGTCTCCTCGTAAGGGAGTGATATTTCCCTCTGAACTCTAGAATTTTTTCCATGTTATTTCCTCTTTTACTTCACTTTTCTTGCATTAGGAAGATAGTAACACTTTGAAGAAGAAACCAATGGTAGTATTGTAACTAAATTTCATATTACAGGCAAAACAATTACTTTCTAGTTATTTTTTTAATTTTCCATCTTAATTTGCATATTTTGATTCTTTGGCTCATTTGCTCACAGCTGTATCACCAGTATAGGGCTTAGTGCCATACTTATGGTGGTACCCAATGAAAATTGATTGGATGGATGGATGGATGAGGAGGAAGGGAAGTATAGAGGGGGAGGGAGAGAGAGAGAGAGAGAGAGAGAGAGAGAGAGAGAGAGAGAGAGAGAGAGAGAAGAGGGTTCTTCAAGTTCTCTGTTAAACACTAGGACAGATATGATTCACTCTAGTTGCCTTCTAGTAGATCTTTCACTTTTCTTTCCTAATAGTGGTTGCTGCTTCTTAGAGTTAAACTCACTGGAAAACTTAGAATGATCTTTTGCCCTCTAGTTTAAAAGCTAAGGTATAGTAAATAATTTTTTAATTACTTTGATTAAACTAATCTAAGGTCTCTTTGTTGTCTTTAAGCAAAATGGTATATAGATGCTAAGGAAGAATTTATCTTTATTTTAGTATAGTAGTGGGCTGACTTGCAGAACTTACCATGAAAGGACTTGGGAAATGGAATAATTTTGATGTAATTTATTTTATCAGCATTTATTTTCTTCATGGAAAGGAGGAAGTAGATGAAGTTTTCAAAGCATTTTAATATGGTTGCCTTCTTTGAATTAGTTTATGGATATATTATAAATTGTTTCAGCTTATAGCTAGGCTGCTTGGATGAAAGTTCTGGTAGGCATTTCACATTATATTCACAGTTCTCAATAGCATAATTTTCCTGGTATCTTTGTATCTGTTAAATAAGTATTTTAGTTTGAAAGCTCATTGTCTAGAGTTTCTAATTAAATGTAGGCAGATCACTTTTTAAATCTCTATAATAGCTTCCCTCCTTATGCAAAGTTATAAAAAAAAAAAAGATTATAGCCCTAACTGTGGATAGAGCATCGGCCTGTGGACTGAAGGGTCCCGGGTTCAATTCTAGTCAAGGGCATGTGCCTTGGTTGTGGGCACGTCCCCAGTAGGGGGTGTGCAGGAGGCAGCTGATGGATGTTTCTCTCTCATCGATGTTTCTAACTCCCTATCTCTCTCCCTTCCTCTCTGTAAAAAATTAATAAAATGTATTTTTTTAAAAGATTATAGAAAATCTAGAAAATACAAATAAGCAAAATGAAGAAAATAAAAAACAAAATCTAAACTCAGAGATAACCAGGGTTAATATTTTGGATGTAAACTTATAATCATTTTCCTTGCATATTTATGTATCTATAATTTATTTTTATTTTGAGAGTATATTAAAACTGGGGACACAGAGCTTGGGGCACAAGAAGCAACAAAAGAGAGCCTAGGCCGTGCTCTGCTGTGGCTCTCCAGAAATGGTAGAGGAAAGAAGTGGGCCATGGCGGGCTGCTGCTAGCTCACTGAAAAGTCAGGGGAAAGGCAGCCTTGGAGACAGGTTCAGGGCTTAGCCTGGACAAGTTGGCGCTGCTTATTGCTCCCATGGTTGCAAATCTCATGAGGACCCTTAGAATTTAGGAGAGAAGTAAAGATGCATTCAATGAACATTGCCTAGCCCTTCCAGTTCTCCTTTTTTTGCACACTAACACAAAGCCATTAGAAGTCTCATCAGAGCGGTACAGTGTTAAGGCCAGGAAAGGGAAGAAAGAAGGCATAGGCCTGCTCCAGAGAGAGCCTGCAATTATCTATAAATTGTTAATGGAATTATAGCCTATCTGTTCTTATATAATTCTCCTCCCCCTTCCCCCCCCAGTTAGTGACACAAAAACAAGTTCTCAACATATTATTCTGTATGCCAACATTCTTACGGTTATATACTAATCTATTTTATGTATATTCTATAATTTATTTAACCAATTCACATTATTGAACACTTAGGTTATTTCTAAAAATTTATTATCTAATCTAATAAAAGAGTAATATGCAAATTAATCACCACTCCAAGATACCCATGCCACGCCCACCAGCCAAGCCATGCTCACCAGCCAATCAGAGCAACTGTATGCAAATTTACCCAGCCAAGATGGCGATCAGCAGCCACGGAGCTAGAGCAAACAGGAGGCTTCCGTTGCACCAGTGATGGAGTTGAAACTGCCTGCCTAGGCCAGCCAGGCCTCTGCTCAAGGCAACAGTGTTTCAATTCTAGAAGCCACTGAGCTGAAGCAAACAGGAGGCTTCATTGCCTGACTAGGCCTCTGCTCAAGGCAACAAAGTTTCAATTATAGAAGATAAGTAAACCCCAGAAACATGATTCCAGCCAGCCTCGTTGGAACGTTGGGTCAATGGCAGCCTGAAAACGGCCCTCAGCCCCTAGCCCAGGCTGGCCACACCTCCATGGGATGAGGGTCCCCACTGGGGGGCTTGGCCAGCCTGCAAACAGCCATCAGCCCCTCACCCAGGCTGGCCAGGCACGCCAGCAGGTGGACATCCCCTGTGGGATCCCAGACTGCGAGAGGGCACAGGCTGGGCAGGGGGACCCCCCTAAGTGCACAATTTTTTGTGCACCGGGCCCCTAGTTATAAATAATAATCCAGTAAGAAGCCTAGTGGCTAAATCTTAGGTAGATCATTTTTCACTTAATTATATATGTATTTTATTGTGTATTTCAGATACAGACATGAGATTGCACATGATGGACAGAGGATTTACATCTTGGGAGGTGGTACTTCCTGGACAGCTTATTCCTTAAACAAGGTATATGTGTGTTTTTTTAAAGAGAGAAAAGAGGGAGAAGTATAAAAGGAGGCACGTGCTATGTAAGCAAGATAATTTTGTTACTATAGGTATCTCAAGTTTTGAAAAGCTTCTTCATTAACATCTGTTTTATGTTGCATGCTGTTTATCATGTAAGGTTGAGCTCTGTGTCCCTAATATGCTCTCCATTTGACAGCTGCATTATCACACATTGAATACACTTCATGAAAATTATCCTCTCGCTGGGTGAGGAAAATGACTAAAAGGAAGATACAGTAGCTTGAATGGAGCAACTAATTGGAATTGGAACCAGCATTCTCAGAATGTCACATCCTTATCATCATCAGTGCTCTGTATCTAAAAAGAACAGGCATTTTTAGGGCTATGCGTCACTAACTTGAGAAAGCTGAGCTCTGAAGGGCTTTCAGTTCTTCCATCCCTGTGGCATTTCTAAACACACGTATCCAGGGGAAATCTAGAGTAGGATACAGAGCTCCTGATCTGCTTTGGAACCTTAATGATCTTTTTCCAGTTTGGTTAAAACTGCATTCAGGTGCTTTCTTCCTAACATTTGCTTTATTCTTTTTTTTCCTTCTTCTTTTTAATTTTCTAAGCAGTTTGCATATTTTTAAAAATTTCTTTATTGATTAAGGTATTACATATGTGTCCTTATTCCCCAGTTGCCCCCCACCTTCCCACTCATGCCCTCATCCCCCTGTTGTCTGTGTCCATTGGTTAGGCTTATATGCAACACTTGCTTTTTTCTGTTATAAAATCATACATATTCATTGTAGAAAATGTGGCAGTTGCAAAATTCTAATTTTTTCTTCATTATTTTCTATGTTTTTAAAATATTGAGATAATCTATGTGCTTAATTTTTAATTGTCAATGTTTTGCCTTAGAATTAGCAACAAATCAGATAAAAACAGGAAAAGAAGACTTTTCAAAAAAGAATACATGTTTGTACAGGCTGTTGTTTAAGATCCAGTTTTCAGGATAGCTAACATTATCTGTGTGTGTATCTTCTTTTTCTCTCTCCAAGATCCATGCGTACAACCTTGAAACAAATGCATGGGAGGAAATTGCAACAAAACCCCATGAAAAAATAGGTAAATTTGTAGTATTGAGCCATTTATCTTTAACAAATGTATTTTATACTTTGCTTGTTTTGGAAGGAAAAATTAATTTTATTCAGTTATATGACAAAATATCTGTTACCTATTACTAGAAATTACTTGTATTCCTTAGCCAATTCTTCTTCTTTAGCAGTTGAGCAGAGACTTTTAAAGGGAATTGCCGAATTCTGTGGAAGGGAGGGATTATGAGGTGGGGTAAGAAATAGGTACTTAAATGAAGATCTGTCTACCTGTTTGTGGGTAAGAGGGCTTGGGAAACCCACTAGTAACTTGACCTCTGCCGCCCCAGTGTGTTTTCCGGCACCTTAACATTGTGCCGCCCCGGTGAGACTTCTGATGGCTTGTGTTAGTGTGAGGAAGGGAGGACCGGAAGGCTGGGCACTGTTTGTTGACTGCAGCCAAGGGGTTGTTTTAGGTGACTTGCTCATAGGCTGTCACTGTGTCGTATCAGTGTTATCTCTGTGAACAACGGAACTTCTGTGCTTATGTGTCTGGCAGGTTTCCCTGCAGCCCGAAGATGCCACAGTTGCGTTCAGATAAAAAACGGTAAGGGTTCTAAATAACTCTCTGGTTCCATTCTTATAATTATATGTATGGAGAGTGCCTTATTTCCTAATGTTAACTCCTTACAAGACACATAACTCTGAGAATAGTCTGTTTCTTGTAGTTGCAACTTAAAAGGAAATTCATAAAGTTATGCTTCTCTCAGCAGTTTTTATAAAGTCAACTCGTATGTTTGGTTCCTTCAGTTATCAGAGAACTCAAGACTTGGTGATAAATAAGCTTTTATTGTACCCCCTGATTTTCAGCACCCCACTGCAGCGGATGTTGGTGGTTATGGTGGGGAATACTAACAATCTTGACATACGATAGAGACCTCAGTGAATATTGTATTAAAACTGTAATAACTCCTTGTGGAGTATTATGTCGTAAAGTTTATTTTGTTCTCTGTCTGATGCCAAACAGAACTGTGAGCTTATTCCTGGGCCATATTACAACAAAGGCATTGTGTGGCTTCAGAGAGCAGCTGCAGCTACTTTATCTAAGTGTGATAAATGACTCCTCTTTGGATAACCTTTCTGTCTTTTAATTTACAGCTTATTTTATAGTTTGATATAGCACCTTCAATGTGTTTCTGGGAGGAAGTTGTATATAACTGATTTGATAGCCTGTATCCTTTTAGCAGCTTAGTTTGGATTTTCCCGGGATTATGCTGCTGTCTCTCATACAGAGGTTCTTTTTATTATGTTTCTGCTTTTTGGATAAGATTTACAGATAGTGGCATTGTTCAGCTTTGCCTCTCTAAGAATGGAGCTGTACTTTTCTCGAATCCTAGTCAAAATGGTTTCCTGTGTATTTTATCGTTTGTTTAAATATTGGCTTTAAACTTAATCAAGACTTGAAATAAGACAGCTATTATTTTGATTCTTTGAGACCAGGCACCATACAGACGAAATTCAGTCTTGGTTCTGGGCATTTAATTTGAAGGCTCACATAGCCTTTGTTACAAATTGTCGAATTAGTTGTCTAATTAGTTATAACTAACTGAATTCATAAAGCCAAAAACAAACAAAACAAGCACAAAGAAAACTTTGGTTTTGGGAAAGTTTTTTCCCCTCTGATGTAAATAACCACACGCATCAAATGGGTCTTCAGACTGTCCGCTTTGGGCTGAAGAAAACTTGGAAGAGCCTCTTTTGAGCCCCCAGACAGAACAGCCCAACAAATGTTTCTCCTCAGGTTAATGTCTACATGAAGAACATTTGTCTCTACATGCAGATAAGTGTCGACCTTTCCAGGACGTTATTTAAAAGAAGAGTTTACCAACTGGTGGTCTGCAGATGTGTTTTATTTGGCTCATAGGTGTATTGAAGCTTTCTGAATTACTGACTAACACTTAAAAATCAAAAATGCTTCACTTTTAAAGAAATCCAGATTTTTTTTTCTCTTCCCTGGGAACTCAGTGTGTGATACCAGATTTCTCGCATGATTACATGAGGTGTCTAGTGGAGGAATGTAGTTCCTCTAGCTGAGAAGCTTTGCTCTTTTATTTATTTACTTTAAAGATTCACTTATGCCATAGCCGGTTTTGCTCAGTGGATAGAGTGTCAGCCTGCAGACTGAAAGGTCTCAGGTTCAATTCCGGTAAAGGGCACATGCCTAGGTTGTGGGTTTGATCCCCAGTGGAAGACTTGCAGGAGGCAGCCAATCAATGATTCTCTCTTATTATGGATGTTTCTGTCTCTCTCTCCCTCTTTCTTCCTCTCTGAAATCAATAAAAAAATATTTTTAAAAAGAGAATAGTTTACAGATTTTTAGAGAGCAAGGAAGGGAGAGGGAGAAAGAGAGAAACATTGTTGTGAATATCGATTGGCTGCCTCCTGCGTGACCCACTGGGGATCAAGCCTGCAACCTGGGCATGCATCCTTAACAAGGAATCGAACCAGCAACTTCCTGGTGCATGGGCTAATGCCCAACCAGCTGAGCCACACCATCCCAGGCTAGATTTCTGTAAGGCAAACCTGATCTCAAGTCTGGCATGGTATTGATCACATGGTATTGAGTCCCATTACCATCTCCCCTATGGAGCATGTGCACTCCTGTTTGTGCCCTGGACCTTTTGACTTCTTTCTATGCCTGGCACCCACAGGTATCGGAACCCAGACATGAAGCCTCATTGGAGGTTTGCTTCCTTTGTCCTAGCAAAGATCCCAACATAGTTTCCATCGAGGGACAAGGTGGCAGTATGAGAGGCCCACCCAGCTGAAGTCCTCTGTGGTTTGGGGAAATCTGCTGAACTGGTCCCAGGTCAACTAGCCGTGTGCTAGAGCTGTGGCTCATTTTCTTTGTGTGATCTTGGTTTTCTATTTTTGTTTGATAGATGTATTTATTTGTGGGGGCTATAATGGAGAAGTGATCCTGGGAGATATCTGGAAATTGAATCTGCAGACTTTTCAATGGGTAAAGCTCCCAGCTACCATGCCAGAGCCCGTTTATTTTCACTGTGCAGCTGTTACACCAGTAAGTTTTTATTTTCATTTTCATATTTTCCTTACATAGTTGCAGATAAGGAAATCTTTTTAGTAATATTAGCAAGCACAAAAGATTCTGATATTAGCAGACTCTGGATTAAGAACGTGTTTTTAAAATGTTCTTCCAAAGCTATCACTTCTTCTGAGAAGCGAGGAGGAGACATCATATACAAGTTTAGGAGCGCAGCATGAATGTAAGAGCAGTGCTTCGTGCAGCGTGCAGGCCCTGACAGGGCTGTCAAAGGGGTTTCCTGGGAGGGCAGAATAGATTTACCCCACGATGCCAGGTTATTGAGAATTCTACTAGTTTTTTTAACGCAAAGACCTTGGTTTTCATCTCTGTATTTCCAGTATTTGGCACAGTGGATAGAAACCTTGATGTTTGTTGAAGTTGTTAAGTAAAAAACAATCTATAGTTTCCCCTTATGATCTCATTCATTATTTAAACCAGCTGTGATCGCTGCACTATGTTGGGATCAGTGAGAAATTTTTGTTTCACCTCATTTCAATTCAGCCTTCTTTGACTTTTTTTCTTTAGTTTAGTATCTATTTCTCTCCCATTTGAATTTATCCTCTTTGACTGCCATTTGTTCATAGGCTGGTTGCATGTACATTCATGGAGGAGTGGTGAACATCCACGAAAACAAACGGACTGGCTCGTTGTTTAAGATCTGGCTGGTGGTGCCTAGTTTGCTGGAACTGGCATGGGAAAAGCTGCTTGCGGCCTTCCCTAACCTAGCCAACCTCTCCCGAACACAGCTTCTGCACCTTGGACTCACACAGGGACTCATCGAGCGCTTGAAATGAGGATTTCTGGACTGTTCATTGATACTGGAAGTATTAATTTAAAGAGACTCCTTTATTTATGGGCAGTGTAGAATGTGCTACAAAGAGGATTGGTTACCCTGATCAAGGCCTTACTCAGAAAATACATCAGATGCCTTTCTGTACATTGGTTTTGGTTTTAAGTTTATGGAATCTCACTTTCCCTTGTGTTTCTTTCTTTGCTTCTCTCCCTTCCACCCCAAAACGTACACACACATACTCACATACTCCCTCTTCCTTGATGGCATTGAGGGAAAGTCTGAAAGTACCTTAATGTCATGAGTTAAGATGAGATAAAGAATTTTTTAAAGAAATTTTGAACATATGACCATGTCAGCCAAGGCTCTATAAATTAAAGCAACATCATCAATGAAAACAAAAATAAAATTAAAATATTTTAAATCCTGCAACAACAAGACGTTTGGGGGATAGAACAAGAAGGCTAACCTTGAGAGACTTATAGATTGTGTGTAAAGCTAGTTGTTTAACTTAATTGCTTTCAAAGATACATCTGAAGAGCTGGTTCTCATGGCCACAGTGGTTGACATATTGCTGCACAGATACCCAAACCTAAATTTTGACTTTGGAGGAAATTTAAGCAGCTCAGCAACTCTTGATTAATGGTTTCTTCTTTCATCCTATGGTGCCAGCACTAGTTAGAGGTGGCTTGTCAAAAGACTTATGTGTGTCATAGTGGTGCTGTTCATTGTTGCTCTTAGAAATTAGGACACCAAGAGTGCTTCAAATCAAGAAACAGTGGTGGTCCAAGTTCTTCGTTTGAGCAGTTTTGAAATTCTCCTGTGTTTATTAATGCTTCAAGTATCACTTTGGCTTCTTCTTCATGGGGAATTGTAGACCCTAAATATGTGGCACAAATGCTATGGGACATAAATGTAAGCTCATGAGAGGCCAGAGAAGAGCAGGGCCAGGAGGGATTTGCTCTGGGCTGTGATCTTCAACTGTCATGGTGCCCATTTTCTTTCAGAACTTGCTTCTTCTCTGACTCTGGGCCATGCACCTGCCATTTTCTTAGGTGACAAGTTTATCTCTAGAAAATGTGCATAGTGCTGTGAGTACTTGTCTGGTAAATGGATAAAAGGTCCTGAGGGGAAAAGCCACAGGTCATCTGTCCTGAAGAACTAAGCATCGTTTTAAAAACTAACACGAGGAGCCCTGGTTAGAGCATCATCCCGGGACCTAAAGGTCTCGGTTTCAGTTCCTTGTCAAGGGCACGTACCTCGGTTGCAGATTCAATCCCAGGCCCTGGTCGTGGCGTATGCAGGAGGCAACCAATTGATGTGTCTCTCACACATAGATATTTTTCCTCTCCTATCCCACCCCTTCCACTCTCTCTAAACAAACAAACAAACAAACAAAAAACTAGCACGAGGAAGGAATGAAACATGATCATTTGCTTTTTGGTGTGAAATTTTAGTTCTGGTTTGTTTTGTGTTGTTTTTAATTCTAGGAAAGAAATGACTTAAATCTCCACTTGCTCTGCCATCACACTGCTAGATAGAGTAGTTCGGCGTTTGGAAGGCCTTGAGCATGTGAAAGGTGCCAAAGGCACATGGTGCTGGTCATCCCATTGGGTGCCTCGCATAGGAGACTCGGATGAGAGATTTAGGACACATTTTCCTTTAAGTGCCTCTTTTTCACTTAGCTTTTAAAGTTATTCTTTTTCCTTCATCCCAGAAGGGATGTCTTTAGCTCATGTGTGGATTTAAAATCACCTTTATGTCTAAAAGTTACCATTGAATGTTCAGTGCTAGGGAAGAGAAAATTGTGGCCTCTAGACTTGAACACCTAACTTGCAGGCCTTATTATAACATCCCATCCATGTTGGGTTGAGTTTATGGAGCCTGTGTTTGGCAAGGTCTTGTAATAACCATTCATCTCTGAGTTTGGGTCCTTTTGCAGGGAGTGAGGGGTGTAGAGAGAGGCAGGAAAAGGAGCAAGTCCTCTAGAGGCCCCACCCTCATTTTGCCATGGCCCATCTGTTTGGCATTAACTTTCCATCCACAGCTAGGTTTGTTGCAATGAGGAGCTCTCTCTAGAGCAAGTCAGTCTGAGCAGCCCCATTAATTCAAAACAAAGCTTTGCTGCATGATCCAGTGTAGTCTCTGGATCATTGGGGAAAATATGTCTAGAATTAAACAAGTCCTGCAGTCCAGGGTGGTGAAAGGATTTTGTCACGGATTTACATAGGGACCAAAGACCGAGCGCTCAACCTCTGTGCTTCTCCTTCCATGGTTTGGGATATAAGTAGGTCTCTAGTTCTTCCACACAGAGAGCTAGAAAGGAAGTCTGGCTCGATCCACACTTGCTGGCATTCTTTTATAAAGCCGCCTCAGGGTGGTCGCCTTTGAGGTAGACCGTGGAGGCCTGACATTCAAGACCTGTGTGTGACGTTTTCATAAAAGTACATATCTTTGGTCCAAAATGTCTTCTTTTAATATAACACTAGTGAAATTGATGTAGTATGACCAACTCTGAGTGCTGTAGACTACACTTTATGCACATGTTCTGGGTGCCAAATGAGACTGTGTGTGATGACTTAAATGTAGATGACTAGGATTTTATATAAAGGGTCACCAGGCATTTTAGTGTATCTATAACCAGCTTTTAAAGTTATTCTTGAACTTTAACTCTGAATTCCTGACACTGTTACTTGATTTAGGAAAGTTTATACCTGCTGCTTCTCCACCTCTTTGAGGTACTCCCTGCCATCTTACTGCAGCCCTGTAAGTTTAAGTGCAATATAAAGAAACACATATGGATATGTACAGATTATATATAGGATATGACTATAAGGCAGGTAGCCAACTTTCTTGGGGAAGCCAGTTCATCACTTCAGAGTCAAACTATAACCAGAATTTGAGTTAGGATCGCCTGGCTTAAGCCAACTCTTGGTAGAGCTGGATTTTCAAGTCAGTGTTTTGTTACTCCAGTCCTTGGGTTTGTTAGTGTTGAGACTTCGCCCAGTCATCTTCGTACTATCTCATGTTTGCATATCTGCCTACATTTCTTTGCCCAGGAACAAGGAAGTCTATCTGTGAGAGTTTCCTAAGTGGAGAATTAAAATCTAATATTTAATACTACCAGTTCTCCCATGTATATACTAATTTATCTGTGAATATCAGACTTTAAGTAAAGAAAATCATGCTTTCTTAATTTAATAGAGTGTTTTCCACATCCTGGAAAAATCTATAAGACAACGTAGACTAGATTGAAATGTTAGCTATTCTTCAGGGGCCAAACTGAAACTCTTTCCACTGGCAGAATCTTCTTTTTTCAGGGCCCTAGAGACATGATGTGAAACTTCGCTCTAAACTGTTCGTGTCTATGACATAGCTCGATTTAGATGTATAATAAACATTAACATTTACAAGCAAAGGTATATGAACAGCGACCTGTGGTGACCCAGAGTAGCAAGAGTAAAGCACAGATCATTGAAACCCATAAATAATCAGTGTTTCCACTTTTCTATCACACTTGATTCATACAGAGTTTTTCCTTCCTACCCCTTTCCTCATAAGCACTTCTCTTCAATGGGTGGAGCTGTGAGTGGTTAGAAATGGAAAAGGAAGAATTCTGGTCGGGTTTGGAAACCAGATGTCTATATAAGCAGCCTGATCAGCTTGGGCAATCTGCTGACATTAGGACCCTCTGGTGGTAATCCTAAGTTTAGCTTTGGCATCGTTTCCTGCCCTGAGTTCTAGACCATCTGTTGTTTAACCATCACAGAACTCTCAGCACCTATGGGAAGACTATGCAGTGCGTGAGGAGGAGAAAGCCCGTCATGTCAACACATTTCTTTAGCTTTTGAATTATCTTCGGAGACTATGTTGTCTCCTGTAAAACCCCTTTGTCTTTCGGTGGTCTTACAGACATCTAGAATGAGGCACAGGTTACTGAATTGCCCACCTGACAGCACTCTGATGTAGCACAAAAAGCCCTTTTCCTTGTTCATTGTTCCGGCATTGAGCTTCAAGATGGGCGAGGGTTTGTGGTCTCGTGATCATAAGCTCCAAAAACTGTCACTGTTAGCTTCAATTGCTTTGCTTCCCCAAATCCCTGAGGACTCTCGAGTGTTGGCCAGGCCTGAGGTAGACTCAGTTGAGGTCTGTGACCTCTGCGTCCGTTCGTCGCCACCAGATCATGCCCAGCAGTGGTGTTTCCTTCTAAGGTCATTAGATTCGGTGGAAAGCAACCTCCTGTCTGATGTTATGAAAAGAAGTTCTGAGTTGTGCTTCAAAAGTGGTGCCATCTTTTTAGTATAATTTTCATGTTTTTAATTTTTTTCACTTTTTAGAAGTTTAAGGGCCCTGCTTAGTGTACAGGGTGAGTCAGAGGCGGTCTCACCAAGCTTAGTAATTGCTGTTGTACTAGTTGCACATTTAGAATACAAAGGAGGCATCAGAAACACACTGACCTTCTCTAGAGCCACTTCCTTGTACAGAGCCTGAGCAGGGACAGCGCCAGGCATCTCCCTGTAAAGGCACCTGCCAATGAGGATTTTCTGGAAGAACCTAGGCAAGAAAGGGAAACCTCTCCCACACGCAACCTCTGAGGGTGAACCTGGGCGTGGCTCTTTGTACAGGGTATGCTTAGGCCACACGCGTTGCTTGCCTTATTATAAAGCTATTGCCACAGTCCTGTTAAATAGTGTGGAAGTCCTTTTGCAGTCTGGTGTGCATGCCGTATGATCAGGACAGCTTTTCCACCTTACCTGGTTTCCTGCAGACAGGTAGGAAATATAGTGAATTTACCCTGAAATGTCCAATCTGTATTTATGTACCTTGTCAGTGTTTTGCTGTTGGTTTTCTAAAAATAATATCAATAAATCATCCAAATCTATTTGGTTCAAGGCTACCTTGATTGTCTGATGGTAATTTGTGGGTTTGTGAGCTCACCTATGTGACCTAAGCATCAGTCCCCACCACCGCCTACTTTATCACCCCACTACGGTCCACTTTTCTCAGTAATTACTGTGGGTCACCCATCTTCCACCCCCACTCACTGGGGGCTCCTCCTCTCTGCTTACCACCTGGAACTCCTGGGCAGCAATAGTCACTAGTCCCTTCAGGACATCAGCAAGGGTGTGACTGTGGGGCAGGTCCCACTTCCTTTTACTCCCCACCCATAGCTTCCTCAGACTCCCACTAGACCAGTCTGTATGGATGCATCAACACTTTTCTGAACGGTTGCAGGAGCCATAGAGAACTGAAAGGGGAAATGGTGAACTTCTATGTACAGAGTCACAACCGTCTTCATGATTTAAGGGAAAAGCCCCAGGAGGAGCTGGGCCCTTCACGGGGGTCCTTTAGGGATGAAACCAGTTCCTACCTCTGGCTTAGCTCTTCCACACGTTTCCTGTGCTTTGCATCCCTTCAGCCCCTGAGAGGACCCCTTTCCCACAGTGCTGCCCGCTCCCTTACACCCGGAGTAGCGTCCCTTTCCGATCTAACGTTCTGTGATTATGACCAAAGGCTTGGAGCATAATGGTGAGCATCAGACGTGAACACTAAGAATGGACCAGGTTAGCTCTTCACCTTGATCTTGGGATTAAGATCACGGTCCTACTGCAGGAGGAGGCCTACTGTAGGAGCCATCCGTCCTGTGAGAGCCGCAGCAGCGCAGGCTCCGAGAGACGGTGCTGGCGTTGGAGTGGCAATAGAACCAGCCTAGCTGCCAGCCTGTGACCCCCTGGTTTCCAAACCATGAGGCAAGCTTGTTAAAAACACAGATTCCTGGGCCCAAATCCCAAAGATTCTGGTTTAGTAGGTGAATTTTAAACGAACTCCTAGTTGATTTCCATTTAGCTGGTTTGTAGCATGTGGGAATCCAACCCCACAGCTGAGTAACTGCCTGGTGCTGGCTGAGATGATTGATAGAGACCTTGCTACCTTACTTGTCACTGTCATTCTTTTTTTTGGTTCAGTTTTTAAATTTTTTTAATTGATTTTTGAGAGAAACATTGATGAGAGAGAAACATTGATCAGTTGCCTCCCACACACGCCCTGACTAGGGATCGAACCCGAAACCTGGGTATGTGCCCTGACCAGGAACCAAACCCACCACCTTGTTGTTGCATGGGTCAGGGCATCACTGTCATTCTTAGTTATTCAGCAGGGAACTAGAGCAAAGGCCAGAATGAATGCTTCCCAATCCCTGTTCTGTTAAAACTCTAAGATGGCAGACTGGCCCCCCTGTGTTGACCTCCTCTCCCTCTTGGAGAACTGTGGAGAGCGGCTACAGTGTTTGGGCAGGTTCAAGCCTGGGACTAATGAGGGGGCACAGTCCTCTCATTGCCACATGCACGTCCCAGCTTGGGGGCAGAGCCCTCCCAGCGCAGTATAGCCATCAGCTGTAGTTGTAAGCGTGAACCTGTGGTCCGAACCCGGGGCCCCACGTGCCTGAGTGATGGGGCTGGATAGAGTTCAGGTGCATGTAGCTGAGTAGGATAGAAACCCACGGGAATGGTGTAAACACCTTGACCACACCCTTACTTTGCCCCGTGGAATCTGACTATAAAATAAAGACACGGCTTGTAGTTCGTGGTGCTGTTGCTAGCTCTCCATCAGAGAGGTTCTCTATCAGAGAGGACAGCGTCCCACCCAGACCCAGCTTTCTTCTCTTGTCTGTCGTTTCTCAACCCTTCACCGCCCCCACTCAGGGTCACCCTTGGCCGTGCTGGCGCGGCACAGAGAACCACTAAAATAATAGTAAGATGGCCTTACTTTTCTTTTCCTTAAAATAGTAACCTGTCTCTTGACATTATTATGTGGCTTAAATGGGCAGGTATGTGTAAAGTGCTGCCTGGCATGTAGTAAACATTATTAGGCATTTATTATTATTATTCTCTACTAGGGGCCCGGTGCACAAAAATTTGTGCACTTGGGGGGAGGGGGTCTCTCAGCCCAGCCTGTGCCTTCTTGCAGTCTGGGACACCTCAGGGGATCGGGGGGATGTCCACCTGCTGGCATGCCTGGCCAGCCTGGCTGAGGGGCTGAGGGCCATTTTCAGGCTGCCCACAGCCCCTTCAGGGTTCGTGCACTGGGGGGTGGGAAGGCTGGTGAGTGCAGGTCTGGACGTTTCCCACTGGAGAGCCCACGACTGCACATGCCTGGTGGGCCTCCACCGCTGAGGGGACACACCTGGTGCAGAGCTGGGTGGCAAGCCAGGGGTGGATGCTGGTGCAGGATCCCTCCGTGGGGCCCTGCTGCTGAGTAAACACACCCGGGGTGGAGCTGGGCAGCAGACTGGCTTCGGATGCTCCCCCACTGTGCAGCAGACGCTGCCGCATGCCCCCCAAGGAGGCCCCCGGGGTGGAGCCACACAGCAGACCCAGGATGGGCACTACTGGACGCCCCGCGGAGGCCCCTGGGGCAGAGCCAGGCAGTGGACCCGGGACTGGCACTCCTGGACGCCCCGAGGAGGCCCCAGGCCAGACCCCCCATCCCACTGAGCTGACACACCTGGCACAGCTATGCCGGCTGGCCACAGAGGCTCCCAGTGCAGAGCCGCCCTGCCAGCCTCCATCTTGGCTGGGTTAATTTGCATACAGCTGCTCTGATTGGCTGGTGGGCGTGGCCATGAACAGAGGCTCAGCCAGCCTAGGCAGGCAGTTGCAACAGAAGCCTCTGGTTTGCTCTAGCTCCATGGCTGCTGGCCTTCATCTTGGCTGGGTTAATTTGCATACAGCCACTTTGATTGGCTGGGAGGCTTGGCTTGTGGGCGTGGCTTAGGTGTCTCGGGTGATGGTCAATTTGCATATTACTCTTTTATTATATTAGATAGTTGATGGAACAAGAAATACAGGTGAAATATTTACTTAAAATTACAGTTAAGAAGTTAAATATAAGAGGGTGAGGCAGGGGAGGCAGGATTATGTAAGTGAGCTAAGTCCTCATCTTCCATAGCAGGAAGGCAATATATGGAACGTCTCAAATCGGAGCAGTAACCAGGAAAGCATATCAGAGATGTAAAGGATGGTATCCAAGAAGCAGCCCAAAGAGCTAACAGTAATGAGATGGGTAGGGAGGGAAGGGCTGCAGGGACTGCTGTTTATTTTTTTTAAGTATGTTCTTGGTTTTGTTTTTTGCCTCCTTTCTCCCCTTTATAAAGCAGAACCCTTCACAGCTCTTCCAATTTAGTCCCTCAGGATACTGTAAATCTGGGTCAGATTGTAAATGATTGGGTGTTTCAAAGGGTGCTGGAGCATTAGTATTTTTAATTCATTGAGTCAGTTGAAGCCTGACTGGTTTGGGGGAATCTTTGATTTAAAAGCCAATCTTGGAAGCTAGTAGAAGGAAAAAAGTGTAGGGAGGGACTTTTTTTTTTTAATATATTTTATTGATTTTTTTACAGAGAGGAAGAGAGAGGGATAGAGAGTTAGAAACATAGAGGAGAGAGAAACATCGATCAGCTGCCTCCTGCACATTCCCTACTGGGGATGTGCCTGCGACTAAGGTACATGCCCTTGACCAAGGTACATGCCCTTGACCGGAATTGAACCTGGGACCCTTGAGTCCACAGGCCGACGCTTTATCCACTGAAACAAACCGGTCAGGGCGGGAGGGAGGGACTTTAAAAAAAATACAGTCTCTCCAGGTTTAAGTGTGGTTTTATCTTGTCGCCCAGAACCTACTCCTCATTATTCCATCCATTCATAAAATCAAGCAAGAACATTATTCCAGGGCAGACAGTTTTTATTCCATAAACATAGCGAGGTGAGAGGAGGTAGAGGGTTTCTGAGTGACATACAAAGCAGACCCAGCAAATCCATCCATCCTGCACAGGCCTTGGGGGTCTGGCCCGGAAGTTGCCAATGAGGAAGTGAGATCTTTTTCTCAGATTCTCAAATACAAAGTGTGTCCCAGTTCCTCTGCAGCAGTCAGCTGCGCAGGAAGACCTCAGCAGCTCCTGCAGGAAGGAGATGCCGAACCCTGCTCAGGAAGGGCAGCAGCCACCTGGCCCATACCAGGGCTGTGGACAAGGTCAGGCAGGTGGGAGGCCGGCCACTTATTTCCGGACCTCCCACCAGGCCCGGAGCTTTGCAGCGTATTGCACATGGCAGCTGTGAAAAGAGAAAGCAGCTGTTGTACAGTCTGTCACCTTAGAGAGGACAGACTGGTCAGTTAATCCTTTTTTATTTTTATTGATTTCAGAGAGGAAGGGAGAGGAGAGACAGAAACATCAATAACGAGAGAGAATCATTGGTTGGCTGCCTCCTGCATGCCCCACACTGGGAATTGTGCCCGAAATCCGGGCATGTGCTCTGACCAGGAATCCAACACCTTGACCTCCTGGTTCATAGGTGGATGCTCAACCACTGAACCACGTCATCTGGGCAAATCCTTCTTGAACCTTCCACCTAAAGCTGTCTTGCTATTGGAGCTGAGGTGGCTGTTCCCCTGACTACGAAAGGTGTTTTAAAAAACCCCCTCCATCTATAATAATAAAAGTATAAGATGCTAATTAGACTGCATGTCCTTCCAGTCCTTCCAGACTAAGCGGGGGCTGCCAGGGCCGAGGCAGCTACTGCTGCAGGCGGGGCTGAGCCCTTGCATGAATTTTGTGTATCCCGCCTCTAGTACCACTATAAAGGACCACACTTACTTGCTCTGCCAACCACAAAGAAATGCATCAGGCCTCTGGGGTCTCAGTTTCCCCCCTAAGCCTCTGCCTAGAGGAAAAGGTGGAGTGTGCACTGAAACAGCCAAGATCGGGTCATGGTTCAGGATGGCAACATCTGCCTCTTGCTCCCCTTGAGCTGCCCAGACTCCCTTGAAAGTAAGAGGCCTTGGAGGTGGCTCAGGGCATGTGCGAAGGGCTGCACCAGGGCATGGGGACTGAACTGCAGCCTTGCTAGGTCTTACCATGATCGCAGAGCCCTGCCTCTGCCTCCCCGCATTTTCACGGTTCATTTTTCTCCTCAGCAACCCGGTGTTGGAATGTAAGCCTGGAGGTCTTAGCCCATTTCACAGATTGGTAGGCCAAGACAAGCCAAGCCAAGTGGTTTGCCAAGAAGGTTAGCCAGATCCGCAGAGCTCAGGAAAGGGGGACCCTGCCTGCAAACCCGAGAGGTTAGGTTTCCTGTTAAGAAATGTCACCCTCTGGGCGAGGACAGACAGTCCTTAACAAGAAGTCCTCGAAGGGTGTCTGGAAATCGAATTCCCTCCACCCCCCTCGTCCCCGACTCGGATGGCGGTGGGGGTGGGGAGAAGGGTGGCATTGGGGCTACGGGCGCGAAGACTAAGCGGTGTTCCGAGCGCCGCCTTCTCTCCGGGAGGAGTGAGACCCCCGCCGCCTGCAGCCCTCGCCTCCGGGACGCCCACCGCACGCGGGGCTGGGCAGTCCGAGGGGGTCCTCCCTGCGCAGCAGGCGGCCTGGTGCTGGTCCAGGCACCACCAAGGCCGGCTGCTGGCTCCTCGGCCTCCCCCGGCGGGAAGCAGGGGCCGATCGAGCTCCACCAGGAGGGGGCGCTGCCAGATTCCCGAGCTCTCGCGGCGGGAAGAGCCAGCCGCCCCGTCAGGTGCTCACCCCTCGGGGCGGTGCCCTGAAGGCTGCCCTCGGAGGTCTTCCATGTGATGGGGTGCGGGCAGCCAGCTCACAGGGAGGCCCCCGGAGGCAGATGCAAGGTGGCTGCGTGACACATCAACTAGGGGGCGCCTTTCTGCGGGCCCAGGAAGCGCGCACGAGGAGCTAGAAAGCGCATGGGAGAGGGTGCGCCTCCGTCGGGACCAGAGCCCTCCAGGAGCCTTGGAGTCTTCGGGGAGGAAGGAGCCACCTGGGGGAGGGGGGGGCGGTGGCAGAGTCGGGCTTGTGTTCTGGGAGCTCGGGGAGCCGGGGACCCGGCGTGGTGCAGGGCCCGCGCCCACCCCTGCAGGGCCCCGGGGAGTGAGCAACTGCCCAGCTCGGCGCGGAGGCCCAGCGGCCGGGCAGCGCCACAAAAACCTGGCTCCCACCCAGCGCCGGCGGGAGGAGGCCGGCCGGAGGGAAGAGGGGGTGGAGGGGGCAGAGCCGCCTCCAGACTGCAGCTCGGCCTCCCAGCCCACCCCGCTGGCGGGAGGCGCTCCGGACCGGAATGATCTGGTTTGGAGTGGCTGCCTCCCTCCCCGCCCCTCCCTCCCCCGCCCGCCGCCCTCCCGCCGCCCGACAGGCTGGTTTTTGCCGCAGTCCCTGACCAAGGTAAACAAGGAGAAGGGAAAGAATGCTCCGTTTCCATGGCAACGCAGAGGGCAGCCGAGGTGCTCTCGGATGTCAGAGTGACGGGGAGAACAGGCTCCCGAGAAAAACAGCGGGAGGGAGGCCCTGTTGGGGGAGCAGGGGAAATGGGGGGAGCCCGGGGGGCAGCAGGGGAGGTGGGGAGGGGGGCCGGGCCCCCAGTGGAAGGCAGATGAGCAGGAAACGCACAAACACGCTCTGCGAGTACCAGGGCTCCGTCCTCACCCGCAGGGAGAGAAAACTGCCCAAGTCCTCCTGTGGGCAGCTCAGCCCAGGGGCAGCCAGGAGGTGGACCTGGGGCCGCGGGGTCAAAGGCAGGTTTTGTCTGAACCGAGAGGCCCGCAATGGTCCCAGCAGCGGGGTGGGGGGGGGAGGGGAAGGGTCACCGCTGCCTCTTCTCTGTGCCCCGCACAGGCCGCCTGGGCCCTCCGCTCCCCCTTAGGCCCCTGGAAGACCGACCTCCATGTGGCCTCCTGACTGCAGGGTGTGTGTGATGGCACAGTCACTTGTGCACGGGAGCAGTGGGAGGGCAGGAGAAGCCTCGGGGCTCAGGGCTCACGTGTCCCACCAGCAATGGGCCAGGAGCCTTCCTCTTGCCTGTGCCCCGGACAGGAAGGAACCTAGGCCAGAGGCGGGATGTAGGTGGTGAGCTCCTGCCCCAGCAAAACAAAGAACTTGGGAGGGGTTTCCCAGGCCAAACAGGATCCTGGCAGGGGCCTCAGGGCCCACGAGAGCGCACCCACGAGCTCTCCAGCCCACGGCCTCCCCATGGGCCCTCACATTGCAGTCTGCCTGGGACCCCTCAGGACAAAACCGTGGGGTGGACAGGCGCAGAGCAAACAGACCCACGTTTCCCTTGCAAAACGCCCTGATATGCCGCGTCATGGCCATGGATTCCAAACGTCTCTGATCTAAACTCCGGCCCTGCCCTGGGCTCCCTCTGTTCCAATCACAGCGCCTCCTTGCTGATCCTTCACCAGTCAGACGTGCTCCCGCCTCAGGGCCCTGGCACTGTCTGCCAGGCTCTGCCTCCCGCATTCACAGGGCCCAGTCTCTCCTTTAATTCAAACGTCATCTTTTCAATGAGACAGAGCCAGGGCAAGGATGCGGCGAGTCAGCCTGGCCTTCTCGGATCCCTCTACATAAATTGTATACAACACCTTCCCCCAATACTCCCCATCCTCTTCTAAAGCATGGGACACCATCTCAGCATTTATCCTTACTGTCTCACTTCCTTTGTTAGAATGACAGTGCCATGAGGGGAAGAATTGTCTCTATCAGGTTGTTGTTTTATCTGTTTTCCCCAGAGCCTTGCACAGAGTAGGTGCTCAATATACACTGCTGAATGGATGGATGGATGGTTGCAGGGATGGGTAGGTGAGTAAATGAGGCCACAGGTTCAATGGGTTTTGTTTATCTAGTCTCAAAACAAGTGAAAGATGTACTGCAGCCTTAGAAGAGGCTGTCAGAGTAATCTAACACTATCCTGGCAGGGCACACAGGAGATGCACACAGGACTTACTATTAGAAAGAAGAGCCTGCCCCAGCCATGTTGCTCAGTGGTTAGAGTGTTGGCCCGTGCACTAAAGGGTCTCAGATTCGTCTCGGGTTCAATTCCCGGTTAAGGCAGATACCTGGATTGCAAGTTGATCCCCAGTCTTGGTCCAGAGGGTGCAGGAGGCAACTGATGTGTCTCTCTCAGATCAGTGTTTCTCTCTCTTTCTCTCTCTCCCCCTCAACCTCCCTTCCACTCTATAAGTCAATAAAAAAAATCCTCTGATGAGGATTTAAAAAAAACAACAAGAAAAAAAAGTAGCTTAAACAAAAAATGAAGATGGATGCTGCTGTTTCTACCAGGTCGGATAGCCTCAGCAGGCTTTATGTGAGGTGCCTTCTCTGCCGCAGCACTGATAGCATGGTGGCAGTGACTGACGTCTCCCTGAGGTCAAGAGCCTGCCTACTGGGCACAGTAGGGTTGGAGGGCAATAGCCAAAGTGTGCTCCTGCCCCTACCCCATGCTGAGGACTTTGGGGATTTGTTAGGATGGGTGACTCACGTGGAGGTCTCTGCCACCAAGACCCTCCGTGCATTGGGAGGAGATGTGAGGATGGGGGTGGGGAGGGAGCCTTGACACCTGCTTCATGAAGCGACCACTGTTCCTGTCACTGGCGTCACGTCCCTGTAGCTAATCAGCAACAGCAGGTTCTAGCAATCCGCGCAGTTTGTCAGTCAGAACTCCCACTTGCAGCGTGAGTCACCTTCAATTTCCTGCCTGCCTGCCTCTTTCCTGATTGACCTGATAAATTCAGGACAGCTTTTATTGCTTTTGGCAAAGAAAAACAAAACAAAAAAACTGCCATTAAGATTTGCAGAGCCAAAAGCTGGTACAATGTAATCTTCATAGTAATTTATACACTGAGCTTCAAAAGATGGAAAGTTAGCATTTCAGAGGTAATTTCATAAAAAGGATTATCAGATTAATCACGGTGTCAATTTAATAGTGGTGTCTAACATAATTAATTAGCTTTCTTGGAGTCAGCAAGGCAAAAAGGGCTCCAAAAGGTATAAAAATGACTGTGTCAGACAGTATGTTTTGGGTAATAGATCTTGAGAGAATTCACATTGGAGCTGCCCCGTGGAATGTCTGGCCTGGGTTCAGTGGCACAATAAGTTGGGGCGGGGGGTGGTGGAAAGCTCTGGGGGTGCCCACGTCTCCCAGACTCTG
This sequence comes from Murina feae, assembly GCA_004026665.1. Classification (NCBI taxonomy): domain Eukaryota; kingdom Metazoa; phylum Chordata; class Mammalia; order Chiroptera; family Vespertilionidae; genus Murina; species Murina feae. The sequence continues at coordinate 48,021 of PVJC01001761.1, forward strand.
GCTGTGATTGGCGGAGGCTCCTGGGCCCCGCTGAACAAAGGCTGCCCTGCCACGTGTTGACTTGTCCTGCAACACCTGGAAAATGTGTCTCGCCACACTGCGCGTTGACAGGCCGCGCTGATGAGAACCAGGTGTGAGCTGCAGCCCACTTGTGAAATTACTTGTGAGAGCTCCGAGATGGAAGAAAGCCAGCGGGGCCAGGGCTATAAACAGTCTGAAGGGTCCAGAGCAACACGGCACTCAATCAGCTGCCACATGTTGAGGCAAGGCTGTGTCCTTGGTGGGAGTTACATGTCCCCTCCTGCAGCGCTGACTCCCAGTTCCTCAGAAGACGAGGCCTTTGGGGAGGCAGCCAGTTAAAATGAGGTTATTACAGTGGTTGGCTCCTAATCCAATATCACTGGTGTTCTTTTAAAATGGGGAACTTTGATCACCCACCTGGAACTGCAGGCGAACAGGAAGGCAGAGATTGGGGCGGTGATTCTACAAACCGAGGGACACCAAAGCTTGCCAGCCGACCACCAGAGCTGGGGGAGAGGATGGGACAGGTTCTCCCTCTGAGCTCTCAGAAGGACCCAACTCGGCCGACATCTTGACCTCGGACTTCCAGCCTCCAGAGCCACGTGACAATAAATTTCTGTTGCACCCACCTAGTTTGTGGTACTTCCTTATGGCATTGTGGAGACTTAGGTGTCATTGTTTTTTGTTGTTGTTTTTAATATATATATATTTTATTGATTTTTTTACAGAGGAAGGGAGAGGGATAGAGAGTTAGAAACATCGATGAGAGAGAAACATCGATCAGCTGCCTCCTTATTGGGGATGTGCCCGCAACCAAGGTACATGCCCTTGACCGGAATCAAACATGGGACTCTCGAGTTCCCAGGCTGATGCTCTAGCCACTGAGCCAAACCAGTTAGGGCTGGTGTCATTTTGAATGTTTCCGTATTTTTTGTTTTTTTTAAAGAGACTAATGTTTTTAGAGTAGTTTTAGGTTCCTAAAAAAATTGAGGGGAAGATGCAGAGATTTCCCATATGCCCCCCTGCACACAGGCACAGCCTTCCCAACTGTCAACATCAGGCACCAGGGTGGTCCATTTGTTACAACGGAGGAGCCTACACTGACAGCATTCTCACCCAGAGTCCATGGCTCACATTAGGGCCCACTCTTGATGGTGCACATCCTGTGGGCTTGGACAAGTGTATAGGGACGTGTATCCACCATTCTAGTATACAGACTTCACTGCCCTCAACACCCTCCCTATTCTTCTCCCCTCCCTCTAAGCCTGGCAACAACTGATTTTTTCTTTTTCTTTTCACTGTCTCCATAGTTTCCCCCTTTCCAGAAAGTTGTAGAGTTGGGATCATATGTCACCTTTTCAGATTGGCTTCCTTCACTTAATAATGATATGCATTTAAAGTTCCTCCATGTCTTTTCACAGCTTCATAGTTCATTTCTTTTTAGCACCAAATAACATTCTATTGTTCAGATGTACCACAGCTTACCCATTTTATATTATTCTTTGAAAATTAAAAAACAAACACACACTGACTCAGGACAGAATGAAAAGATATGACAAAGCTAGGTGGTAGGTGTGCCTCGCCAGCATGGCCATGGGTGAACCTGAGGAGGGGCAGTGAAGGATTTAGAAAAGACAGACAAGAGAATAAAGCTGGGGCTAGATGGGACGCTCCTCTCTGATGGAGAGACGGCACCACAGCCTGCAAGCCCAGTCTTTATTTTCTAGCCAGATGCCACGAGCAAAGTAAGGGCGTGGTCAAGATGTTTCCAACGTTCTCATGGGTTTCGAATCTACCCAATTCCATGCACCTGATTGAGCTTTGTTTGCTTGTTGCACCTCCTGCAGCCCATATCACTTAGCCAGGTGGGACCACAGGTTCAGACAGACCATAAGGTCAAGCTTACAACCTTAGCTCATTAGTCCGAGGCTTGAACCTGTCCAAACGCTGTAGCCACTCTCCACAGTAGGCAGAAGAGTATTCTCAATACTTTCTTGTAAAGAATTTAAAAGATTCAACTTTTTCCTCTTGGGGTTGCTGACTGCGTAGGCTCTGAGCTGGAACTATGGGGGCCTGTGGCCTCCTCCACTTGGGGAGAGCCTGCCCCAAGAGAACAAGCCGGCAAGTGGAGGGGGCTGCAGTGCCTGTGCACCTGGCCCCACCTGGCCAGGTGTCTTGTTTACCTGAGCTTTAAACAGTACATGGCTTTGGGTCCTCGCAATTCTACTTAGAATGTGGCCTCTGTGCGGTGCCTTCCTTTTCTCTAAAAGCCAGCCCAGGCCGGTGTGCACAGAGGTGAGAGAATTGGTCCGTGAAGGGTTTAGGGTCTGATTCCTATGAAGGGCGTGTACCTGGGTTGTAGGTTTGATCCCCAGTCCCTGTCCAAGGACACATGGGGGAGGCAACCAATGGATGTGTCTCTCTCACATCAATGTCTCTTTCTTTGTCTCTCTACCTCCCATCCTCCTCCTCCCCTTCCCTCCTTTTCACTCTAAAAATCAATGGAAAAAAATATCCTCAGGTGAGGATTAACCAAACAAACTACCGGTAACTAAATAAAATATGAAAATTCGGCCTGGAAAGGTTGTGAGGATCAGGCACAAGAAGAAAGCCGAGGTGACCTGGAAAGTGCCAGGACATTGGTAGGTGTTCGGTTAGCTGCTTCCTGGGCCATTGATGCTACTACATTCAACGGCCTGGGAGCAGCTCTGGTCCCAGCAATGGAGCTGGAGCCGCACCACCCACCAGGCCTCTTCACCCCTCAGGCCCTTGCTGACTTTGTGTGGGTCTCTCTCTGGGGTCTGCTTCTCCCAGCCTTTGCCTGGGGTGCTCCCTGGGAGGATGACGGCCAATTCCTTCAGGGAGGGCACAATAGCCAAGATGCCTATGACCAGCACAGGTGGAGCTTCCGCAGCTGTGAAGAAGCTTCTACGGGCTTTCGTGGGTTGAGGAAAAGGAGTTGAGGTGGGGCGCGGCCGATGAGCAGGGGCTAGTCATTTTCGCCAGAGGAGGGTATGAGGGAATTTCAGGGAGGCCTTTAGGTCTAGAAACTTAGGCTCCTTGCAAACTCGAAGGCCAACGTAAACACCAACTCTTCTCTGCTCCCTCCGGGACGGGTCCCCTGGGCGGTCTGCCTCCTCCCTCTTCCCTTCACAGACTCAGGTTTAGGTTCTCCCCTGAGAGTGGAGGGCTCCAGGGAGAGCAGCTGGCCTTAGAGGAACAATTCCACAACTTTTCCTGCCTTTTCAACCACTGGAATTTATTTCCTGCTTTTAGATTTTCCACACCTTTCTTCACTGAGAACTCTTAAATTCCATGTTGGGATTTTGGACCTAGAATAGGGAGCAGAGGTGGGCTGGTTTGGGGGAGGGGCAGTGGGAGGCAGGAAGCAGATGTCTTAGATATAAGCAGCTTGTGGGCACCACGTTTATTAATTTGGGAAGTAAAATCTGTTGTCAACTTGGGTCCTACAATGATGTGTTTGCTCGCTGTCCCCCGGGGAAGGAGGAGTCAAGCCCAGGTGGCATGTCCACTCCTCCTGGATGGACCAGCTGGCGGCTTTCTAGTTACTGTAGTTATTTCATTCTTTAACATCCTACTGAGTAAAGTCCTTAAAGTTCAGGAGGCCAGATGGAGGCCAGATAATATAGTCCTTTTGGTTTCCTCTTAATGAGTTCAGGATTGAGAGGACCCGGAACAGAGATGGAGCCACCCAGCTGGGTACCCTGGACTCGCTGACCAGAGGCCTTGGCGGCCATTGAGTCCCTCTCACCCTCTTCACCGCAGGGCGTGTTGTCAGTCGGTGCTTCATGGGCTTCAGTTAAGACTGGACCCAGTTTGGGGGGTAGGGAAGCTAAGAGGCCTGTTCAGACACTTGACCCTGAAAGCCCCCAAATCCTCCTGCTCCGGGGGGGAGGGGACACTCCCCCAGGCCCTGCTGCCTGGGGACTGGCCATGGGGTGCAGGGCCAGGACCTGTTCCTTGCAGAAGAGCTTGGAGCAGCCCCACAGCAGCGGGCCTGGGGGTTCCGGTTCTGCTGGGCAGGAAGGGCCCGACCCAGGATGGCCACCTGCTGCCCGGCCTGCGCTGCACCCACACCGGCTCTGAGTCTGCCACCCTCGCCTAGTGCAGGGGGTGAGGGAGGACAGGCGGGCCTGGCAACCACCTGCGCCAAGTATGGGTGCTCAGGAGGCAGCGGGTGTGGGCTTTGTCGCCAGGGGTCTGCCACCCCTTGCAGCACCTCGCACGAGGCCCCAAGGACCTCAGTCCACGTTGTCACCTGTGCACTTAGCAGCAGTTTAGCAGCAGCTGTGTCCAAACCCACATGGGACCCCGGGAGGGAAAAAGGAAAAAAAAACAGGGTATTCTCAAGTGGCCAGGAAACAGGAATCCCACAAAGTGACCCGAGCATGGCTTCGGGGGAGGGGCCGAGGCGGGAAGCAGGGGTGAGGTGGGAGTTCAAGGGCACCAGCGTGCAGAGGGCAAGTGCAACCCGGGGAGCAGTTGGCTAGAAGCTCAGGATGGGCCATGCCTCCTGGCACCTCGCGGGGCTGAGGGCAGCCTGTGCACAGCGCTCCCTGTAAGTGGGGGTGGGGGGACACCCACCTGGCGGAGCAGAGCACCCCCCTGAGGACGTTGTTGAGACGGACACCTCTTGAGGCCCAGTCCACACGTAGGTCCGGCCTCGGTCAAGTGGGGTGAGTGCAGTGTCGTCTGCAGGCCCAGCTGGTTCTGTGGTAGGAGCTGCTGCGGCCGCACCGTGGGGGTCACGCTAGTCTTACAGCGGTTCTCAACCTGTGGGTCGCGACCCCTTTGAGGGTCGTCTAAGACCATCCTGCATATCAGGTATTTACATTACGATTCATCACGGTAGCAACGAAAGTACTTTCGTGGTTGGGTCAGAGCATGAGGAGCTGTATTAAAGGGCCGGAAGGTTGAGCACCGATGCTTAGGAGCTCACCCCAAGGCCCTTGCCCAGAAACCTCAGGAAGGGGACATGGAGGCGGGGATTTTCCACTGGTTAAGCCGCCTCCACAGGCAGCACCTCCAGGCCCAGTGCCTCCCCACGCAGCCACACGCTCCTCCACACCCCACCGCCCGCGCACGCACCCTGTGGGGCGGATTCCGTCTGGAATCCGTGATGCAGGCGGGCAAGTGGCTGTGCGGCAGCGAGGCCGGGTGCACGGGAGGACGAGCCGCTTGCCCGCCTCTGCCCTTAGGGACCCGGTGCGTCATCGCTCGCTCCCGCCTCCTGCGCAGGCGGGCGAAGGCCGGGGGCTATTGTTCCTTCAGCAGCTCTGCTGCAAAACAGCCTCTCACCTCGGCAATGAGATTTATCGATCTCATTTCGCAGACGGAGAACACAGATACAGGGAAGGAAAGTGATTAGCCAAAGGTAGAAGCGGCGAGGCCCCGAGCACGCTGTGTTCAATCAATTCGCAGATGGAGGAGGCAGGACGGAAATGAGACTCAAGTGTTGCAGCCAGATCCCTCCTCCCCAGGCCCCGAGCAGGTGGGCAGGATGGAGGCTGGGCGGTGCTGGCCTGGTCCTTTCCTCTCCCAGAGCTGGTCACGCAGAGGGGCCTCCAGCTTCCTCCAGCTTGTTGGTGCCCCCCATGCCCCTCCTTTGTGAGGGCGAAGCAGCTTCTGGCAGGAGAGGAGCAAACATATGTGACCACTAACAGGGTGCGAGAACCTCCCTCATCCTTGGGAGCCATTGGCACAGCTGTGGACAGGCTAACGTCTGGATGTGGCACCCAGAAACCTGGATCCAGACAGAAGCTCGGATCAGCAGGGGTGGGGGGAGCTGGTGCTTGAATAGCAACAGGGATCTTCCTCCCTCTCCCTGCCCAGGACAGACAGACACAGCTCAGCAGCAGCCTGTGTGGAGGGCAGAGCTTAGAAACAAGCTCCTCCTGGAAGTCCTCCACTTTCTAAACAGTCCCTCCGATGACAGCCTTCCTCTCACCCACCCCTCAGGCCCCCCTGATGTTTCTCTGAGACCCAGAGAGCTCGGGGAGACGTGCCCATCGAGGTTCCTTGGGGCAAGGGTGAGGGGGGCAGTTGACTCTGAAGAAATATGGGCCACAGAGTCTGTGTTCGGAGGCTGGGGACCGGGAGCCTGCAGGATGGGGGCTTGCTGGCTTAGGGAGCTACACCCAGGTCGTGAGCCTACAATAGGAGGTGAAAAACACAACTCCCCATGTCACCAAAAGGACGTGGTCAGCAGCCTGGGCGTCGTGGAGAAGCCAGGAGGACAGAAGCTGTCGAGGCTGAGAGCAC
>PVJC01001761.1:54423-88396 GCA_004026665.1 Murina feae
GGGGGGGGGAAGGGAGGAGGAGGGGGAATGGGAGGGTAAGGCCTGGAGGGCGGGGCCAGGGAGGCATCAGGCCTGCTAAGTCAGGGCTGCCCCATGATATCCCCCCAGAGGCAGAGATTGGCTTGGGATTCGAGCCAGGAGCAGGTGGCCATTCGATCCCTGGCCCCCAGCTCCTGAGGCCCCCACAGATAATCTGGCACCTTTCCGATGCCAGCTGCACAGCCTGGCACCAGGTCCTGCACCCAGGAGAGCCCATGGTGCATGCGGCCGCCTAGGGGACCGGATGCATGACTCACTCTGCTTGCTAATCACTCCCCTCTCCTTCGCCTCACAGCTCACACAGCCTGCCTTCCCCAGGAGAAAAGCGAAGCGTGCCCATCTGACACCTCGCCTGCCTGCTCCCTGTGACACATTCATCTGTCCTGCTCCCCCTGCTGTGCAGCACCCCCACCCCCAGCTTCCTGCTCCAACCTCCACCAGGAAACTGTCCATGTGCCTGTCTCTCCCCCCCCCGCCCGCCTCCACTGTCCCCCCCCATCCAGTGCTTGGCTCCTGGAGGCAGCTGTGTGTCCTGCACACCCCCAGCCTGGAGGTCTGTAGAGAGGAGCAGCAGAGCGCAGTGGCCAGGCACTCCCTTTTGGGGCCACCATTCGGCCTTTCCGTGACGGGTGGCTTCTCCCCTAAAGGGAGTCAAAAGCCAAAACCTGGCTCCTGGTTGTGTCTCTGCTTTGACCAGAGGCTGGAAGAAGGGACCAGCCCAAGTAGGTCCTGTGAGTGTCCAAGGTGCCCCGTCCCTGGCACCACAGAGCCAGCCCGAGGGCAGGCTACCTCCTGCAGTGCAGCCAGGGCTCTGGTGGCCAGGCAGGACGCTGGGCACTTCCAGGCCCCTCTGGGCTGCAGTAACATGAGACGATCCAGCTGCTTGGTGCCCAGGACCACTCCTAAGCCTTCCAAGCTGTGACAGGAAAAATAATAACTCGCTGAACGCTGGTCTGCAAAGCAAACACCGCTTGTCCATGGTATTTCACAACAGAAATAGCTCCTTTGTTTTACTGGGCTGAACGGAAGTGGCCTCCCAGACCTGCCACCAGGACAGTCACGCGGGACCCCTCCACTCAAAAGTGTAATGCTCTGCCATGACCGTCTTTAAATTATTGAGCAAGGGGCCCGCATTTTCATTTTGTGCCGAATCCCGCGGTTCTGCAGCTGGCGCTGGCTAAAAGTGCTTAGAATGCTGGCCGAGGAGACGTGGCGTGGACGTGTCTGCCATGTTTTGTTCTATAGGGTTTTGGCACCTGGAATACAGAAGTTGAACATTTCCTCATTTTCAGTGCCTGGGGAAGGGGGAGAGGATGAGCCCATTAAGACAATTCTTGGTGAGAGTTAAACTGTTCAAGGGGATGGTGGTCCTAGATGCATCGCAGTTATTTCCTTGGAGCCACACATCTCCTGTGGTGACAGACTTGCTAGTATCCACCCTCTCCTCTTCCCTGGAGGTGGTGGGGGGGTGGTGTGGAGGACACACAGCCTGCCTCTAGGTGCCATGCTCACCTGGACAGCACTGCATGGGGTGGGCACAGGCACAAGGACAGTTGTCCTGGTGGAGGTTGGAGCAGGACGCTGGGGGTGGGGGTGCTGCACAGCAGGGGCAGCAGCGAGGACGAGGACAGATGAATGTGTCACAGGGAGCAGGCAGGCGAGGTGTCAGATGGGCACACTTCGCTTTTCTCCTGGGGAAGGCATGTTGTGCTAGGATAATAAGTGGACCATTGTGAACAAAAACTGCTTTCCCCAGAACGCTTTGCAGCTAAGTGCTGGCCAAGGGCATGTACCTGGAAGTGTCTGCCGCCATCCCGGGGCCTTCAGAAATAGTGGGTGTGTCTCCTTTCTTCTGAGTCGTACGGCAGACACATTTTAAACCTTTACAGTAAGGTCTGAAGCAGTCAGAAAAACACATGCTATCTGTTCTTTCACAACAGAAATTCACGTAAATTTATGTAAGATTGTATTGGCATGTAGTTGCCCTTTAATTTTTTTATTTTAATCCTGACCCAAGGATATTTTTCCCCATTGTTTTTTAGAGTGGAAGAGAGGGAGGAGGAGGAGGAGAAACAGAGAGCGGAGAGAAACATCCATGTGGGAGAGACACATCTATTGGTTGCTTCCTACATGAGCTGTAATGGGGCAGGGATTGAACCTGCAACCCAGATACTTGCCCTTGACTAGGAGTTGGACTGGAGACCGTTCAGTGTGTGAGTGGATACTCTAACCACTGAGCCGCACCGGCCAGGGCATAGTTACACTTTAATGTTCAGTTCTTCCAACAGTGTCCCATCTTTAAAGGAGAGAGGGGATGCTGGTGGGGGAAGCTGATAAAAGCTCAGGCATGTGCAATGAACAAGAGCTGAGTGGGTTAAGGGGGATGGTGAGCAACAGCAGTGCTATTTTAGGGTGATAAGAAAGGGTCTGAGGAGGTGCTGAGCTGTAAGAGACAGCTGGGGGAAGAGCACTCCAGCCAGAGGGACACGTTCAAATTGTTTTGCCATAAGGGGGAATCTCTTACTAAGACTCTGGCTTACATTTCCAACTACCTGTTGTCTCCTCCATCTGGATGTCCCAGTGGCAGCTCAAACTCAATGTGTTTACAATTTCTCTCCTGCTCTGCACCAGCTCCTCGGCCTCCTGGCTCTACTTATGTTACTAGTGCCACTATCTCCATAATCACCTGGACCGACATCTTGGAGTTGTGTGCACCAGGTTCCCAGGTCGTGCTCATGACTTCCACACATGCTCTCCCATCTTCTCTGCCACCTCTGGAGTCCAGGCCCTAGGTTACTGAGAGGCCTCCTCACAGGCCTTCCTGCCTGCAGCTGCTCTGGCTTCTGCCCACCTGTGGTCAGTCAGCTTCTTTCAGCTCTGCTTTGACTTAATTCTCTTCTTGCTCCTCGCCTGTCCTCACGTCCCGAGCCTGGCCGCTTCCCCCTCCGACTGAAATTCAATCGCCACTTCTCCCATGAAGTCTCTCCTCAGTTCCCAGCAGAGCTCTCTCTTCCTTTGACCTATAAAATTCTATCTGCACCCCCTTTTTTCCTGGCCCTTTTCAATTTTAACATTGAGAAAAGAAATGAAAATACAATCATTCATATTCCCATTTCAACAAGTGAATTCACATCTGTCTGGGGTAAAGGGGATGGTGAGTGAAAAAAGATATTCTTTTCCAGTCCTTGGCTATCTGAATGCATATTTTTATATAACTGTAATCACAGCAGACAGACAATGTTGTTTTGACTTCTTCTCAACATTTTCCCCATCTTCCTACAGCCTTTTGAAAATTGTAGGAGTTTCAAAGTAAGTCTATAAGTGTCTCATTCAAAGATGTCTCTCACAGTTGATCTAGCACTGAGTATTGGATGGGTTTTGGTTTGGGCTATTATAAACTAGAAGCTTTTTGAGGGGAAAAAAGATCCTAAGTGTTCTCTGTATTCCTAGCACCTAGCAAACTACTTCAATCAGTATTTATTAGGTGAATAGATGACAAAATGCATACAACAAACATCTTTAGGCATAACTTTTTTTCCTGTTGATTATTTCCCTAGGATGTATTTTCCTGGGCTCAATGAACCAGAGTAACAATATTTTGGAGGAGTGTGGGCATTGCACATTGTTTATTGCAGGCACTCGGTAAATGCAGGTACATAAATGTTCAAAGTATATATAACTAGGGTATGCATTTGTCAGACTGCCCTGGCCAGGAGGCAAACTATGACCATGGACTAGACGAAGCATGTCAAAGGCTAACACGGGCCAAATAGACAAGGTTTAAGTTTCTGTGGGCCACAAGAAAACAAAAGCTTCAATTTTCATAGAAACGTAGGTTTATTTTGATAGAGACATGCTGAATACAGAGGGCTGAAATAAATGAGTAATCATCAACATAAAATAATAGAACATTTTAATAAAAATTATTTTTTTCTTGAACATTAACTTACCAGACATTGTATAACTGCACAGATTCATAAGTATAACACAAATAAACTTACTTTTCTTGTTCCCTGAAAGTGAAATATTTCCTGTTGCACACACCAAACAAGTCAGTACAAGACTAATGGCATGGCAATCGGCTACTAAAATATTCGCTGCTAGTATTAGTGGAGAGAAATGGTGTGCTTGCACATAAGGGAAATGAATGCAACACGAATATAGTAACCAGTCATTAGCGAACATTGTGGTTCGTTATTAATAATTATGTATAATAGGGTATTGTAAAAATTAAGTTATGAAATTTTTATTAAAACGTTTCTTACATATTGTTATATTGGCTGGGCTGAAAAAACATTCGTTGTGGATTGTATGCGGCCTGTGGACTGTGAGTTTGACATGCTTGGACTAGACTAAGGCTAGCTTTAAAAAAAAAAAAATGTTTGGGAGAACCAAGATGGCAGCGTAGGTACATGCTGGTACTTGCTGCCTCCCAGAACCACATTAAAATTACAATCAAAATACAGAACCATCATTATTCAGAACTGCCTGAAAGCTGGCTGAATGGAAGTCCTACAACTAGAAAAAGTAAAGAAGTACATTGAGACTGATGGAAGGGGCTGGTCCGACACCACGTGTGCCTTTTTTTTTTTTAATTGGGAGAGAAAGAGTTTCTGTGGAGGCTGCCCGGGAGGAGCAAGGGGTCCCAGCCCCACAGCAGATCCCCAGCCCACAGTTCCAGAGTTGCAACTACGAACTTTAAAAAACAGCATGGATTGTGGCTGAGTGACAGGGAGGTTGCTGGCAACCCAGGTGTTCCATTTAAAGGACCAACACACAAACTTACTTGGATTCCCAGTACCGAGTGCCTTTAGGGAACCTAGATACATATGGGAGGAACTGGATTGTCTGGCATCAGGGCAGGAACTTGGGGATGGCTTTTTCCCAGATGGGGGTGCTCCCAAGGGTCATTGTTCCTGTGCTGGGACCTCCCCTGTTGCAGGGCTGACTGGCAGCCATATCTGAGTGAGTCCCCATCATACTGGAACACACTGTTTTTATGCCCTGGGGATTCCCTGAGACCCTGCTCCATCGAATTTGCAGCCCCACCCAAGCTGTTTGCAGTAGCTTTTCCATATGAATGGCCTGTCCATGCTCAGGTTTCAGACTTTACTAAAACCTCTCAAACAAGCTGCAGTGGTGACAGCATGCCCTAAACCTATCATTAAAAGACTCATGATCCAGTACTAGAACCAGCTGCCTTGCTTCACATCTGGGCCTTGCCTGGGCACCTCTAAGCCCAATACAAATAGCAAATAGCAGACATCTGCAAATCCCTCTGCTGCTCCTGCTGGGTAGCCCCAGGCAGTGTCTGACTTTGCACCTCCCTAGAGGCTCTAGAGCCAGTGTGCCTGGTGGACAGCTTCAGTCCAATAGCAGATTACAACTCTAAACATCCACAAGCGATACACTCAAAAGTCATACTCAGTGAACACCAAAACCCCACTAAAGCAAGTTCTGCTCCATAGAGGTGTCTACTGCACAGCAGCTCTCCCACTGTAGTCGCAGCTGGTCCCCACAACCAATTGGCCCAGAGCTCAATTCCTCCCAGTGATGCCAACAGCAATCAAGTCTCAACTATAATGAGACTGTGCACATAGCCCACACAGGGACATACATAGAGTGCCCAGCTCAGGTGACTGGGGAGGCTAAGCCACTGGGCCCTATAAGACACCTTCTATACAAGGCCACTCTACCCACTCAAGGAGATATAGAAGCTCTACCCAATACATAGAAACAAACACAGGGAAGCAGCCAAAATGCAGACAAAGAAACACGTCACAAATGAAAGAAATGGAAGAAAGCAAACTACTGGATATAGAGTTCAAAACCACAGTTGTAAGGCTACCAAGAATCTTCTTGAGACCTCCAAAGAACTCAGTGAGACTTTCAAGAATCTTAGTGAGAATGCCAAAAAAATGGGAAAGGATCTGTCAGAAATTAAGCATACACTGACTGAAATAAAGAATAATATATGGTGATTCAACAGTAGAGTACAGAATTCTGAGAATCAAATCAATGATTTGAAATACGAGGAAGCAAAAAACACCCAATCAGAAGAGAAAAAAAAAAAAGAATAAAAAAATATTAAGATAGTGTAAGGAATCTTTGGGACACCTTCAGGTGTATCAACATTTGCATTTGGGACAACTTCAGGTGTATCAACATTCATATTATGGGGTGCCAGAAGAAGAAAGAAAGATATTGAAAATCTACTTAAAGAAATATTGACAAAAAACTTCCCCTACCTGATGAAAGAAATAGACGTATAAGTCCAGGAAGCACAGAGAGCCCCATACAAGAAGAATCCAAAGAGGACCACACCAAGACACATTATAATTAAAATGCCAAGATGAAGAGAGAATCTTAAAAGCAGCAAGAGAAAAGCAGTTAGTTACCTACAAGGGAGCACCCATATGACAGCTGATTTTGCAACAGAAACTTCGAAGGCCAGAAGGGAGTGGCAAGAAATATTCAGTGATGAACAGCAAGGGCCTACAACCAAAGCTGTCATTTAGAATTGAAGGTCAGATAAAGGACTTCACAAACAATAAGAAGCTAAAGAAGAAGGAGGAGGAGGAGGAGACGACTATGAACAATAAAATGGCAACAAATACAAATCTATGAACAATTGAATCCAAAATCAAAATAAGTGAACAAGAAATCTAAAGAACAAAATAAACTGGTGAATAAAATAGAATCAGAGGCATGGAAGCATGGAACAGACTGGTGAATCTCAGAGGGAAGGGGGTGGGGGGATGGAAGATTAATCAAATATCTTATCTATGGACACATACAATAGGGTGGTGAAGGCCTGGGGTGGGGCAGGAATGGGGTGAAAAGGGATAGTGGAGCAAAAAAATGGGGGACATCTCTAATACTCTGAATAATAAAGATTTTTAAATGTTTAATATGTTGATTTTACAGAGAGAAGGGAGAGGGAGAAACTTTGATTAGCTGCATGCCCCCTCCCCCCACTCCAGCAAACTCCCTATGGGGATTCAGCCCACAACGCAACCAGGGTGCGAGTCCTGACCAGCAATTGAATCAGTGACTTCTTGGTGCACAGGACGACGCCCAACCAACCGAGCCACACGGGCCAGGGCAACTAAGGCTATCTTGATTTCCCCATGGGGGAAGGCAGATCCCAGAGAAACAGCTCAGAAAATACATCCTGTAGTCGTTACACACACATTTGGAGAAAACTATAGTTCCAGAGAACAGGATAATGGGGTCCTGTGACTGGATCAGAGTGTTCCCAGCCTTCTACCTTGCATTCACTCAAATACATTCCCAGCTATGAGGGGTTGTGATGCTACCAACTTTGCATCCTACTGCGGAACTACTGGCAGATATGTATGTAGAGGCTTCCCTCACCCCAAGCCATATATGTACTCTATCCTATTGAATGTTTTCATAGAGCCCACCAAAGAGGAATGCATGGACATGCAGAGTGGGCCCTCTGGTCTTCCCTTCTATGAGTTTAGATCCAATTGCCAATTGCCAGGGGCTTGCTTCTCTTCTGTCACACTTATACTCACCAGCCAGAGAGCTTTCCCTGACCTTCAGCATGGAAAAAGCACTCACTGAAAATTTCAGTTCAAAAAAAGGCTTGCTTTTCAAGTGAATTCTGCCTACTTAACCCAATCATTGATTCAGCACATATTTACCGAGCATCTAATACACACCTGCTCTCAAGGAAGCTGCAGTCTTGTTTACAGGAGTTTTATCCGAGAGACCTGCAGTTTGCCTTGGGTGTTTTTCTGGCTTTTGCCCGACTATTGCACCTGCCAGGATAGGGGCAGGAAAGCAAGCTAGCAACACTCACAGCTCCCTCTCTATTAGAAACTACCGGGGTGGGTGAGTGGAGAGGGGGTATGTGTGGGGAAATAGAGTTGTAAGGTGGGAAAAAGCAGCAACGTATCCAGAGTAATACAGTAACCTCGAGGAAACGTAATTACTCTGGCTTCATAGAAAATATCTAGTCTTACTGAAGAGACACTATTCTAGGATGCAGATTTTGCCTCCAAATTCTGTCCAAGGCACTTACTTGGTCTAAGTGGGGTCTAACCACCACTTTAAGGCATTTAACCCCAGGAATTTTCAAAATGGCATAAAAAAGACTTTAAAGAACTCAAGCAGAACATTGCACCAACTTTCTTTTTAAGGGTGGTTAACAAACTTGAGATGGAAGCCATATAACACTTTCGGGGCTGGTGGCTTCAGTTCAGACTTTCCAGGAGTTAGCTGGACTCCTCCTCACCCCTCAGGCTGTCCGGGAGATGATACCCCTCCCCATTCGGAACACAAGGAGCCTTTATTTGGAGTTGGAGCTCAGTAAGCTAATGCCTGTATCCTGAGCCAAAACTATCACAGAGCTGCCTGACTCGTTTACACACCATGTGTTTGAGGAAGAAGCATGCCTGGCTGCTGCTCCTGAAAAAACAAGTTTTGCCCCCGACAAAGCAGATCACCACCTTCTGACTTGCCTCCTATGGGTCGCAGTTTATGAAAGCAGAGTCTGATTCAGGATTGTTATTTTTTCCCTCCAGTTTAGAAATGGGAAAGGAGAATGTTTTCTTGGTAGACCAGAAAGCCCAGCCGCTAGGCTACAAGGACAGTACTGTTATGACTGGGAATGGCCTTGTTTGAGGAGGTGGGAAGAAGGGAGGGGAGAGCAAAGCACAGAGGGAGGAGGCCACAGATACAGTTGGGCTAGGATGGTTGGGGTATCAAGGCCATGAAGATCTGTAGTTCAGCATGACCCCAAAATGAGATAGTTGTGTTACAATGCCAAAGAGGCCATCTCCCATGTTTACACTAATGTTATTTTGAGAGACTTTTAAATCCTTTTCTTTTTTTAAACTACCTAAAAGTACTATCACTTTTAGCTTCTCAATGATCTGAGGCATGTTAATCAGAAATCACAGTGTAAAAGGTTAAATGCCCTGCCCCAATCAGTGACAAAGCTCAGTCCTCACAAGTTACAGCCCATTTAGGCCACTAGCTGTCCTAGTTAGACAGACTTTGGAATATTCATTTTGTTTTTAGGGCATGAAAAAACTTACTTACAGCTTTCAATTTCATCTGTAGCAGTGCCCAGGGTTGTGTGTGTGTGGCTTTGCTGTGAGATATCTTTGGGGTCACTGCTGTCCTGGGTGGACAGGGTCCCAGAGACACACAGTTGTTCTCCATGTCCTTCCTGCTGTATCACTCTTCTCCCTGATCCCAAATGAGGTGCCGCCCCACAGAATCAATCACCTGTTCCCCAGGCCAGTGCAGCTCACTCACTGTGGAAATGAAATCACTGATGGCCATCCAGGGAACAAATTGGCAATATGGCTTACAGCTTATGCCTACTAATCCTGCAAATTCAGCAGAGCCACTGTCATACCCAGCGAGAGACGTGGCAGTCACTGGGGCCCAAGAAGCACAGGTGCTGACTGTGCAAATCCCTCTAAGTGGCAGACAAGGGCCCCACACAGATCCTTCCCCACAGCCTTCTTGCTAGAGAGCTCAGCCCTCTGCTGCCTGCCCTCACACACTGTCTGGGACAGCTGGAGGGATACATGAACCAGTAGCTTCTCCCATCTTTCCAGTGGGCCCTGTGGCAGCTGGGGCAGTGTGCTGCTGCTGAGTGCAATGAAAGACCCCAAGAGTCCATGGAACTGGTGGTGTTGTTTTCCTAACACCTTCACTCTTCACTTTCAGGCAGCCCCCCTGCAGCAGCTGTCCAGGAGTGTGTCCTCCTCCCCACCTAGCCACAAAGGAAAGCCGCAGTGCTGGGCTGCTCAAAAGGTGTTGTCCTTCAAAGAGAAGAATGTAAGCGTTTCTAAAAAAGTAGCAGTCTTCATCAAGTCCTCTTCAACAGCAGTACAGCTGTAAAAAAACTGTTCTTTTATGAGGATGAAGCAAGATATAAGGATACTTTGTTAGAGAGGCTAGGAGTCATTCATGAATCCATTCATATGACTGCTGAGTACCAAGAAATGGGCACAGACCTGATCACCCGGGGGAGAAATGGCTGGCAGTGGGAGGAGTCAGGACCAGCTCCAAAAGGTAGTAAGTTTCATGAAAGTGAAGTCTGTCGGCAGGGTGGATGTGGAGGCTGACAGCGCATCCCCAGAGAGTGATCAGGATGACCAGAGGTAGCTTGCAAGGAGCCCAGCAAGGAGCAGCCTGCACCAGCTAGAGCCAAGGTCTGGGGGGTAAGGCTAGCTTGGGACCAGATTGTGGAGGGCTTTAAATGTCAGGCTAAGGAATTTATCAGGAAAATGAAATGATCAAACAGGTGTTTTAGGAAGATGAATTTGAAGAGAATGTGCAGGATGAATTGGAAAATCTGGAAGCATGGCAACAATTAGGAAGCTGTGAGATTAATTAGGCTGGTGTAGTGGTCCTATGTGAGTTGATAAGGGTGTAAATGAGCACAGCGGCAGCAGAAATGGAAAGGGACAGCTGCAAGAGACATTGTTAAGAAAGAATGAATGAGGTTTGCTGCCTGATTGGATTGGGGACTCAGGGAGCTCAAGGAATCAAAGATGACACCAGAGTTTTGAGCGTAGGCAACTGCTGATACACTGAACAGAAAAAGGGCTGTTAGAAGAGGGAGCTGTTTTCAGCAGATGCGAATTCAGTTCAGACAGAGTCTGTAGGATACCTAAGTGGAAATGTCTGACAGGTCACAGGAAATTTAAAACTAGAGCTCATGAGCGATGTTTTGGTTGGTGATGAACTTGAGATTCTCAAGTGCAGAGAAGTGATAAATGAAGTTGTGGAATGAATGAGATCACTAAGGAAAAGCCTAATACAGTGAAACAGAGGACCAAAGACTGACCTCTGAGGAATGCCCACATTTAAAGGGTTTCTATTACAAACCTGAGCTTAGAAAGTGCCATCCACATGCTGCATGTCCTCACCATTAAAATCAGTTTAAAGTGTAGAACAGTTTGAGAAACCCAAGCAACATAGCATTTTTATGACTCAGTAGGAACTAAATTATAATAACCTAACTATGCCCCTAAACAAATTTGGCTGAATTCAAGGCTCATATCCAGAGAAAAAAGAATAAATGATATAGTGAACATAATCTAGAAGATGAGTGGATTTGAGCCCACAAGGATGTCAAGCAATAAAAACTTGTGAAAAACATCCTATAAATAACATTTAATTAGAGAAAAGTAAATATTGACTCATTTTTAACGTAGGACCAATAAATTTACCATATTTGCAGTACACTGTCTTCTTCAGTGTGAATTTTTAATAAAGGCTGCATTAAAGCATAAGCTGGCTCAAACATTTGTGAAGATGAGTTAATACAGGAAAGCTACCCAGAGTATAGTAAGCCCCACTAGACTTAGCATGCAAACAGAATATCTTCTCTTTTTTAGGCCTAGTCTTTTTACTTGTATATTCACAGTATATTTTTTGACAGTCATTTAAAAAAAAAGAAAATATTGTAGCTTTGAATTTTTGGACTAAAAGATGACTTAAATCCTATAAAGAAATATTTTGTTTTATGTATTGCTAACATTTTCTCCATATTGCCTTTAATAAAGAATATGCACCAAACAGTCCAACAGCAAAGCAACTGTTAGCCCATGACACCTTTAATAGCTATTGAAAGAGCGGACTCAGCCCTGGTGGGGTTGCTCAGTGGCTAGAGCATTAGCCTGCAAACTGAAAGGTCTTGGGTTCGATTCTGGTCAAGGGCATGTACCTCTGTTGCTGGCTTGATCCCAGCCCCAGGAGGCAACCAATTGATGTAAGAGTCTCACATTGATGTCTCTCGCGCTCCCTTCCACTCTCTAAAAATCAATGGAAAAATATCCTTGGGTGAGGATTAACAATAACAACAAAAAGAAATAGACTTAGATCTTAACATGTTCTCATATTTAACACGTTTAATTCACATTTTCCTCTAAAATATCAGAGCAAACATATTAATATATATCAAAAGCAGTTAAAAGATAGAAACACCATTCCAGTGGACATAAGACTTTTAAAAAACAGAAACAAGTTAAAAAATTTACAAAATTATACAAAACTGGCTGCACATAAAATACTGACATGCAGTTATTCAGAAGATACTGGCTTTAGTTATTTCCAGGTGATGGGAGTAGTCTAATATGTCAATCCAGAAAATATATGCAATTGTTGGCTGGTCTTAGAGGTACTACATATACACATTTTAAAAAAATAGTCATGCAAAACTTATAAATCTGGTAACTTCTCATTCTTCAGATATTTTGAATGCCTAAAAAATTTAAACATATCGTATGATCTTAAAGGGAACTCTTAAAATCATACAATACCATGGAATTAAACTTGTTAAAGTGGGTGATACAGAGATAGGCCTCTTAGAAAATTTTTCCTATTTGACTTGAATTATTAAAACCGAAGCACCCCTGGCCAGTGTGGCTCAACTGACTGGAGCACTGTCCCATGAACCTAAGGTCACTGGTCAGATTCCTAGTCAGGGCACTGCCCATGTTGCCGGTTTAAACCCTGGTTGGGTTGTGTTTGGGAGGCAACCAATTGATGTTTCTCTCTCTCTCCCTCTCCCTTCCTCTATCTAAAATCAGTGAAAATACAACAACATATAGAGTGAGGATTAAAACAAAAAATAAAGCAGTAGTTTTCTTGATGTCCTCACCTTCTTAATTAAGACCAAACAGTTAATTCTATCAGCTAAATTTAATCGAAGAGTTGACTTTTTAAGCACAATAAAGTCAAATTTCTTTCATCAAGTTTAAAAAATACACAGGAATTAACTAATCCATTACTTAGGAGTTGATTTCATTTTTAAAACATGGGCCTTGGGCTTATTTGCCAAAAACTGGGAAAAGATAGAGATGAAAAAAGTCAGAAAATTTGCTTGTTTCTTTTTAAGTACTTACACTAAATAATGTAACTGAAGAGTCAATTTTTATGGGGCAGAATCAGGATCAGGTAGATGATTCTTATTTGAAAGTTACAATGAAAAGGGACTCATCTTTATTTAATTAAGGGGGGACTGCACTGTTTTAGGTTAACAATTCTGAAGGGTTGCAGTTTTGTAAGCAACTAAAAAATCTGAAATGTGATAAAAAATCGAGAGTAATGTCTGTTGTTGAAGATATAGGACATACTTTCACAAGAAAGTTTCTAAAATAGCTATTTTCGTTAAATCTAAAGAGTCTGTAATATACATGTGTCATAAAACAAACGAGGTGGTGACTCAGAGATATTTAGATTCAACTTCGAATTCAGACAAATAAAAGTCCAAATGTTTGGAATTAAATGACTAACTACTCGCCAAAAATCCACAAAATATTCACACCAGATAGACCAAGATTAACTCTCCTATAAAGAAAAAAGAAAAAAGTTTTAGTGGAACTGATTGCCAAGCACTGAAGGTCTTTTCTCATATAACTAAAACACAGAGTACATGTTTAATTGATGACATTTAACAGAATTCTGTTAATAAGTTATGGTACACATGGTTTATCAGGTGAATTCTAGTAACAGTAATTACTTTCTTAATTGTGCTTAAAACCCAAATTTAGAATAAATGAATTTAGTGTTGAAAATTAATTTTTCAGTGAGCCTTAAGAACTATTATATCAGGTAGAATTAACAGGATAATTTTAGTAGGTAAAATCAAAGTAAATGTGTAATAATATTTTTTATAAATGGAGAATATAGAGACAGGCCTTTTAGAGAAATTTACCTATTTCACTTGAATTAGGAATTTTCCATTAGAGATGCTTTAGTGGATCTGCATATAGGTATTAATATAGCTTTAACTGAACCATATTTCACATATCAAAAAGAAAAATTGCTGAGGGGGGGGTAGGGGCTGGGAGGAGGGGAATAAGGGGGGGGGGAATGGGAGATATCTGTAATACTATCAACAATATAAAATATATTAAAAAATAAAGAAAGAAAAATCACTCTAGCTGATGTGCTCAGTGGTTAGTGGTGGCCCATACACTGATGGATCATAGGTTTGCGTGCAGGCTCGATTCCCGCCCTAGTTGGGGGGAAGGGGGGGAGGAAGGGAGCGTGTATGGGAGGCAACCAGTTGATGTGTTTCTCTCACATCGGATGTTTCTCTCTCTCTCTCTTCTCTCCCTTCCACTCTCTCTAAAAATAAATGAAAAAAAAAATATCCTTGGGTGAGGATTAACAAAAAGAAAAAAGAAAAAAGAAAAATTGGTTTCTACTCGAGAGTAATATAACTGTATTTAAAGTATGAGAAGAGGGCTATAAGAGAGATAAATTACTCATCTAACAGAGTAAGAAATCAATTAACTATGTCCAACACTGAAGAATCAAGAGAGAGCTGCACACCTCTATTATTTGAAATCATAGGAGTAATATCAGAATGAAAAGCTACAGGAGTTTTAGGTGACTATGGGAAGTGGACTTGGGTAATACAGGGAATTGCTTATTTCTGTCATTAACTTTTAGCACTATATGATTTATTAAATTATGAGTATGTATTCATTTTGATAAAAATTTAAAATATATATTACAAAAATGCCCTTCAAAAAAGATAATTTCTATCAGCCATTATTTTTCTATTTTTTCATACTCTCACCAACACTGAAAATGATAAATCTCAATTTGATAGAAAAATGTTTTAATTTGGGCTTGTCTATGAGGCTAAGCATCTTTTCATGTTTATTAATCATTTGCACAACATTTTCTATGAAAAAGTCTTCTGTGTCTTTGACCACTTTCTATATTTTTCTTTTCTAATTAATTTACATGCTTTACATGTGAATATTAACTTAGGTTTGCTATATGTGTTGCATCTATAATGCTTTGTTTCAGTATGATAGTTAACTTTAAACTTTATTTATGGTGTCTTTCGCTGAACAGAACACTTAAATTACTATGTGGTCAATTCTGTCTACATTTTTTTCGCTTTGGAAGTAAAACATTCATCTTATTCCAGTAACGACACAGATACGTGGCATTAAATTGAAAATGTTTTTGGATCAATCTGCTGATTTATGGGCATGATTCCAAATGGAGTATATTTGAGCTACTTGCTATTTCCTTTAAGACACAGGAAAGTAGTTTTTAACCATTTCATTATTTTAGAATATATTAAAAAGAGTAAGCAATCATACTTTTAATTCAAAGTTACTTTTCTTGGTTAAAAAAAACCAAACCCCAATATAAATAAAACACAAATTAGTTTGAGTCAAAAATGTTTCATTTTCTACATATAAGTTGTACACTTTAAAGCCCTGTATCAACTTGTTTTTCACTTTTGAGTAAATTATTGTTCCACTGAGTATTTTTTTAAAAAAATATTTTTTATTGATTTTTTACAGAGAGAAGGGAGAGGGATAGAGAGTCAGAAACATCGATGAGAGAGAAACATCGATCAGCTGCCTCCTGCATATCCCCAACTCGGGATGTGCCCACAACCAAGGCACATGCCCTTGACTGGAACTGAACCCGGGACCCGAGTCCGCAGGCCTATACTCTATCCATTGAGCCAAACCAGTCAGGGCATCCACTGAGTACTTTTAAAGCTTTTACATTTTTATGCATATGACAAATTATATATGGCACTCAACACAAGATTCATGCCATCACGGCAAATCATTTATATGCATCTAAATATGAATTCGGATCTACAGAGGAAAAGATAAATTTTCAATTAAAACAGAAAACTAACCCTAGTAGGTCTGACTCAGTGGTTGGAGTGTTGGCCCTGGGTTTGATTCCAGTCAAGGACATGTACCTCGGTTGCAGGCTTAATCCCAGGCCTGAACCAGGACCACCAATTGATGTGTCTCTCTCACATTGATGTTTCTCTTTCTCTGTCTCTCCCCCTCCCTTCTACTCTGTCTAAAAATCAATGGGAAAAATATCCTTGTGTGAGGATTAACAAAAACAAAACAAAACAAAACAAAACAAAAAGACAAAAACTAAAACTTCATTGTTTATTTAAAATATGTCTAAAAAATGCCCTAACCGGTTTGGCTCAGTGGATAGAGTGTCAGTCTGCAGACTGAAAAGTCCCAGGTTCAATTCTGGTCAAGGGCATGTACCTTGGTTGCGGGCACATCCCCAGTGGGGAGTGTGCACGAGGCAGCTGATTGATGTTTCTCTCTCATTGATGTTTCTAGCTCTCCCTTCCTCTCTGTGAAAAATCAATAAAAAATATAAAAAATAAATAAATTCCCTTAAAAAATATAATATGTCTAAAACTCCAACCAATTGAGCTACCGTGTCTAGAAATTACCATTTTTGAACGGCATTTTAAAAATTTTTATCAAAATGAATACATACTCATAATTTAATAAATCATATAGTGATAAAAGTTAATGACAGAAATAAGCAGTTCCCTGTATTACCCAAGCCCACTTTCCAAAGTCACCACTTGAAACTCCTGCAAAATCTTAAAGAAAATCAGTTAATAAATTATGTACTTGTGTTTTCAAAGCACAAATACCTACCCAAGCATTCCTGACTCTTTGGTCTTTATGATGTAAAGGAACATTAATAATGTATGAAACATATTATTTCGGCCCTAGAACAAAGACAAAAAAGATAGCAAGATTTCAACTAAACCAAGCAAAAGAAAACAACAAAAAACAAGCAACACCCCCGCACAAAAACTAAACCAAGCAAAAGAAAACAACAACAAAAAACAAGCAACCCCCCCCCCCCAAACCTAAACCAAGCAAAAGATTCAGTCTGATAGATAAATGCAGATCCTATCAATTCACACTCTACAAACTCAGAATTCCATGTAACTGGGACTTTCACTCACTCATTAAAGATAGTGCCTACTTTGTGCTAGGAAGTGGGAATACTGCAGTGAGTGAAACAGAGAGGATCCATTAAATCAAGGAACTTAAAGTCTAGTAAAAGGCAGACAGAAAATTCAGAATTACAGAAAGTGTGATGAATGTTATGAGGTGGGGAGGGGGGGAAGGTGCCATGGGAACACACTGGGCCTATGACCCAGACTGGGGAACTAGGGAACCAGGGAATGCCTCTCTGAGCAAGAGATTTTTATGTTGAGAGTAAACAGACTGGGAAGTTCCTACACATAGAAAGTAGCATTTACAAAGGCCCGGAAGAGAGCTATTGTTTGGCTCATGCCCCTGCATGCTACACACAAAATACTCTATCTCAAAAATTTACAGCAGAAACAAAAGTATGGGGATTGAAAAACCTTTAATCATACTGCAATTATATGTTAATGACAATATAAGTAACAGGTTAAACATAAACTTATTTTATCTACAAGTGACTACATGGCAGCATTTTGCTAGCCCTAAAATCAAGCAATGATATGTAAAGTCTGGTCTTTAAACTAGCTCCTAACTTAGGTTTTCAATTCACTGATCAACTTGTACCTACTTACTCTGATTCAGTCTTCTTACTCAAGAATCTAAGGATATATAATTTTTAAAACACAGTGTTTCTTAAAAAAAAAAAAAAAAGATTTCAAAGGAAGTTCAATGGCCCAAAATATTTATACTTTTAGAAAGTTGAAATATTAAACTTGAAAAAATAAAATTAATATTCTTCCTTGGGAATCTGATGGAGAACACATTTTATAATTATAGTCAATGTAAAAATTTCTTAGTAAAGGCACTGATAACAAAAATAACTGCACAGGTCATCAAAAGAACTGACGTTTACAACCAAGAATAAAACCCCTGGGTAATGCTGGCTTCCGAAGCACATATACTAAGATTAGAACGATACAGGGAAGATTAGCATGGTTCCTGCGCACAGTAACCCACAAATGGGTGAAGTGTTCCATATGAAAAACAAACCAACAAAACCCTCGATAGAAGTGTAACTTGGAACAATTCCCTTTTTTTATAAAGTAGTTTGATACCTATTTCAAAACCCTTGAAGATATTCTGTAACCTAGAATTTTACTTTTGGACTCTGAGCTAAAGAAATCACCCAAAATGTAGATAGCTATACATATAAAGATGAATATTCAGCATTATTTATGATAATTAAGAATTAGGCACGGTCATTGTGGTTCAGTGGTTGAGCAGCAACCATGACCCAAGAGGTGACAGGATCGATTCCAGGTCAGGGCACATGCCTGGGTTGTGGACCCAATCCCCAGTAAGGGGCATCCAGAAGGCAGCTGATCAATGATTCTCTCTCGTCATTGATGTTTTTATCTCTCCTCCCTTTCTCCCTGAAATCAATAAAAATATCTAATCTAATAAAAGAGTAATATGCAAATTAACCATCACTCTGAGACACCTAAGCCACGCCCACCAGCCCATCAGAGTGACTATATGCAAATTAACCCAGCCAGGATAGCAGTCAGCAGCCACGGAGCTAAAGCAAACAGGAGGCTTCCATTGCACCAGCGATGGAGTTGAAACTGCCTTCCTAGGTGGGCTGGGCCTCTGCTTAAGGCAACAATGTTTCAATTATAGAAGCCATGGGGCTGAAGCCAACAGGAGGCTTCGTTGCCTGATTAGGCCTCTGCTCAAGGCAACAAAGTTTCAATTATAGAAGATAAACAAACCCCAGAAACCCGATTCCAGCCACCCTTGCTGGGACGTTGGGTCAATGGGAGCTGTGGGCAGCCTGAAAACAGCCCTCAGCCCCTCACCCAGGCTGGCCAGGCACTCCAGTAGGGACCTGAACCCTGAAGGGACTGTGGGCAGCCTGAAAACAGCCCTTAGTCCCTCACCCAGGCTGGCCAGTCATGCCAGCAGGTGGACATTCCCCAAGGGGTCCCAGACTGCGAGAGGGCACGGGCTGGGCTGAGGGACCTCCCCCCCCCCCCCAGTGCACAAATTTTTGTGCACAGGGCCACCAGTGTGTGTGTGTGTATTTTAAACATGGTCTATATATGTACATAATTTATAGTTAATCTAATATAATAAAAGAATATGCAAATTGACCGTCACTCCAAGACACATAAGCCATGCCCACCAGCCAAGCCACGTCTCCTAGCCAATCAGAGTGGCTGTATGCAAATTAACCTAGCCAAGATGGAGGCAGGCAGCCACGGAGCTAGAGTAAACAGGAGGCTTCCACTGCAACTGCCTGACTAGGCCAGTGGGCCTCTGCTCAAGCAACAGTGTTTCAATTATAGAAGCCATGGAGCTGAAGCAAACAGGAGGCTTCCATTGCCTGCCTAGGCCTCCGCTCAAGGAAACAAAGTTTCAATTATAGAAGATAAATAAACCCCAGAAATCTGATTCCAGCCAGCCTCACTGGGACATTGGGTCAATGGGAGCTGTGGGCAGCCTGAAAACGACCTTCAGCCCCTCACCCAGGCTGGCCATACCCCCATGGGGTGAGGGTCCCCACTGGGGGGGCTTGGCCAGCTTGCAAACAGCCATCAGCCCCTCCCCAGGCTGGCCAGGCACACCAGCAGGTGGACATCCCCCGAAGGGTCCCAGTCTGTGAGAGGGCACAGGCCGGGCTGAGGGACCCCCCCACTGAGTGCACAAATTTTTGTGCACTGGGTTCCTAGTATTAAATAAGTAAAAATAAAAAATATATATTTTTAAAAAAGTATTTTATGACGATTTTTAATGGTATGGAAATTATAAAGTTAATCTTTAAAATCATTTACATAAATGATTTCAACCCATAAAAAAGAAGAGAGAGCCCTGGCTGGTGTGTTCAGTGGTTAGAACATTGGCCCAAGGATGAAGGGTCGAGTATTTGATTCCCAGTCAAGGACGAGTAACTGGGGTGCAGGCTCCATCCCTGGCCCTTGTTGGGGCATGTGCAGGAGGCAACCAATCAATGTGTCTCTCTCACGTTGATGTTTCTCTCTCCTTCCCTTCATTTTCCCTCCCTCCTTTCCAGTCGCTCTGAAAAATCAATGGAAAAAATATCCTCAGGTGAAGATTAAAAAAAAAAAAGTACAGAAAAGAGCAAAATGAAATTTACCAAAAGCAATACACCAAAATGTTAACAGCTGCTTCTAAGTAAAATAATGAGTGATTTTTCTTTATACTTTCCCCAATTAATCATATATTTTATAGTTAGGACTTTTATGTATCCATATAAGCATAGCCATTGGACAAAAGACACTGGGGGGGTAGGGAAGGACAGAGGAAGGTCAAGGGGGGGAAGAGACATATGTCTCTTTGTAATATTTTAAGTAATAATAAAAAAAAAAGCAAAAAAATATGGGTTGATGCAAGAAACACATTTTCCCTAATTTAAAAAGTTTACCTATTCCATAAACAAGAGATTCTAATTTTAAAAACATCATCAAAGCAAGTCAGCCGTGACATTCCATAATAGCAGCTTCTACATTTAGAAGTACCTTTGGAAGGTTGTAGACATGACGCTGGTAGATTAGCTCATAATGGGGAGGGTTGATAGCACTCTGATAAATGCAAAAGACATTCTCATTTGTCACATCTGTAAAGGAAATATGCTACATGAAAAACAAAATCACCACATGTATTTCATGTAAAAAGTTGTATTCTTTTAGAAGAGGCTGATACCTGGTTTATTTGGTGTCTGAACAAAGTGCTGAGAAGTAAATGTTTTTCCGTCAGGATATTTAGGATGTGGAGGTAATCTGGAATCAAGGTAGGTGCAAAACACATGCATAATGATCTAAAAATGAGAAAATGATTTTTCGAAATCAGCATGAAAATCTGTCATGGATGTAGCCCTTTAAAACATCTGTGTTCTTTTCCCTCTGGCTGCCTGAAGATCAGTCTTCATCATGAATGGCACAGGGACTCTCCTGACCAGGAAGTTCATGACCAACAGAATACTTCAGCGGAAGCGAATGGTCATTGATGTCCTTCACCCGTGGAAGGCAACAGTACCCAAGACAGAAATTTGGGAAAAACTAGCCAAAATGTGTAAGACCACACCAGATGTCATCTTTGTGTTTGGCTTCAGAACCCACTTTGGTGGTGGCAAGAGAACCAGCTTTGGCATGGTTTATGTATGATTCCTTGGATTACGTAAAGAAAAATGAAACCCAACACAGACTTGTAAGACATGGCCTATACGAAAAAAAGAAGACCTCAGAGAAAGGAACACAAGAACAGAATAAAGGAGGACTGCAAAGGCCAATGTTGGTGCTGGCAAAAAGAAGTAAAGACTCTTCAGTGACTTTATCTGTGCTGATGGTGCAGATTTTTCATGAGAGGATTAATAAACCAAACTTTTATGTGTAAAAAACAAATCTGTGTTTATAACTCTAATTTAAAATTTTTTCCCTGAAGAGAGAATTAGCAAAAATGCTTTCAAGTGGTTTTAAGTTGAAATCTGTAAATTGAAGTTTTCTGTTAAGTAGACCATTCATACCCATATAGCTAATGAGCAGCAAAACCAAGATAAAAAATATGTATCTATTCAATTCTCAATTTGAATATCAGCATTTAAAACATCACTTTCACACAAAAGTCACTATAAAAAAATAAAGCACATGATTTTGAAAAACTCTTAAATGACCCAAATTTTTATAATCTTTGATCTTACAAATCTAATTCTAGGAATCTTTATTTTTTAAAAAACTTATTTTTATTTTTATTGATTTCAGAGAGGAAGGGAGAGGGAGAGAGATAGAAACATCAATGATGAGAGAGAATAATTGATCAGCTGCCTCATGCATGCCCCCTACTGGGGATTGAGCCCACAACCCAGCATGTGCCCTTGACTTGGATTGAACCCGGGATCCTTCAGTCTGCAGGCCGAAGCTCTATCCACTGGGCCAAACAGGCTAGGGCAAGGAATCTTTCTTAAAGTAGTAATTTCAAATAAGAAAGAAATACGCATCGTGATATTCCTTGCATTATTATTTAAGATAGAAAAACAAAAATCCCTTCCCCTATCACATTTCTCAAACTTTTAATATTGGAGAACAGTTAAATGACAGTGTGTATGTAATAATGAAAAACCTAGTTAAATATTGCAGAAGTGAAAAAAACCCACAAGATATGTCATTTTACATACATGATCACAACTGTGATAAAAAACATTAAAAAATAGTACAACCTAAGTAAAGGGAAAAAAATACACCAAAATAGTAACACCTGTTGGGTTAAGATGCTGGTACAGTTTTAATTTTTTATTTCTACTTTAGTTTCCAAATTCTTTTTAATATTTATTTTGATAATGGGAAAATAAAAACACAAAAATCCAATAATAAAACTGAAAAAAACGCCCTGGCCGAGTAGCTCAGTTGGTTAGAGCATCATCCTGATGTGCCAAGTTGCGGGTTTGATCCCCAGTCAGGGCACATATAAGAAGCAACCAATAAATGCATCAATAAGTAGAGCCACAAATCAGTACTTCTCTATCTCTCCAAAAGCATTAAAAACAAACTGACAAAAACCACTGAAAAACAACAACAAAAAAATAAAACTACAGACTTACAGCAGAATCAGTGGGCAGATCTGTATCCCACTTGCGTCCTTTGAAGTCTCCACCTCTATTCCATCGAAATGAGCTCATACAGCCTCCCTGAGAAAGTTCTGTGGCAACAAAGGTGAAATTTAAAAAGTTAAGACTATGTAAAAATGAGGGAAAAACAGCTAAGGGGTTATAATAAGAGAAGTATGTCATCTTAAAAACCTGATTAAAAGATCCATAACATAAATATCTAATCTAAAAAATGAGTAATATTGAAATTGACCATTTCTTCAGGATGCCTAAGCCACGCCCACCAGCCAATCAGAGCGGCTGTATGCAAATTAACCCAGCCAAGATGGAGGCCAGCAGCCACGGAGCTAGATCAAACAGGAGGCTTCCGTTGCACCAGGAGTAAACTGTCTGCCCAGGCCGGCTGGGCCTCTCTCTGCTCAAGGCAACATAGTTGCAATTATAGAAGCCATGGAGCTGAAACAAACAGGAGGCTTCTGTTGCACCAGCGATGGAGGAAACTGTCTGCCTAGGCCAGCTGGGCCTCTACTAAGGCAACATTGTTTCAATTATAGAAGCCATGGAACTGAAGCCAACAGGAGGCTTCGTTATCTGCCTAGGCCTCAGCTTAAAGCAACGGTGTTTCAATTATAGAAGATAAATAAACCTCAGAAACCTGATTCCAGCCAGCCTCGCTGGGACCTTGGGTCATTGGGAGCTGCGGGCAGCCTGAAAGCCTGAAAACGGCCCTGAGCCCCTCACCCAGGCTGGCCAGGTACCCCAGTAGGGACTCGAACCCTGAAGGGACTGTGGGCAGCCTGAAAATGGCCTTCAATTCCTCACCCAGGCTGCCCAGGCACCCCAGTAGGGACCCAAAACCTGAAGGGACTGTGGGCAGCCTGAAAACGGCCCTCAGCCCATCACCCAGGCTTGCCACACCCTAGTGGGGTGAGGGTCCACACTGTGGGGGCTTGGCCAGCCTGCAAACAGCCATCAGCCCCTCACCCAGACTGGCTAGACACACCAGCAGGTGGACATCCTCTGAGGGGTCCCAGACTGCGAGAGGGCACAGGCCGGGCTGAGGGACCCTAGTTATATTATAGTTATGTTTTTTAAAAGGTTTTATCTTTTAGAGATATAATGAGATATTCACAGATAAAGTGATAATGATACATGGGATTTGCTTCACAGTCACAGGAAGAGAGGCGGTAGATTGGGATATGGGGAGGGCAGAGATTGCCCGGGGACTGATGGTTGTTGGGACTGGGTGCTAGGTTCAAAAGTGTGAAGCATACTGTTGTGTCTAGTTTTATGTATGTTTGAATTCTCCTTATATTAAAAGATTTTTAAAAGTCATGATAAATGCTTATTCCTGAACTTCAGTCAAACCTAGGGGGAAAACGGGTGCACCATAATATTTTGAAATTAAGATTTACAATAAATCTGAAGAGTGAAATACTATATCTAAAACATGCTTTAGAGATAAGAACATTTCAGAGTTTACCCAAATGAAAATAGGCAAAAAGAGAGTGTGTGGGAATTATCAGGGAGGATAAATTTCCTGATTTTCAAGTCAGTTTCCTCAGATCACATTTCCCCCAAATGATCAGAAGATAACAAAATGTAAAAAAAAGGAACATAGTAGCACTGGCCAGTGGCGCCCAGCAGTTAGAGTGTCAACCTGAGCACCAAAGGGTCATGGATTCAATTCCCAGTCAAGCATCTGTACCTGAGTTGCAGGTTCCATCCTTGGCATCAATGTTTCTCTCTCCTTTGCCCTCCCTCCCCTTCCCTCCACTATTTCTAAAAATGAATGGAAAAAATATTTTCAAATGAGGATTAACAAAAAAACCCACCACCAACAAAAGAACATAAATATGATATAAAAATGGAAAGATATAAGAATCACTTTGCTGAAATTATAAAGAATGTCAAAGTGGCACCATTTTTGATATTTTAAGAATAGAAAATTAGTGAAATATTCATTGAGCTCTTTTAGCTCATTTTTAAGTCTTTCTATATAGAATAAAATTCTTAACTAACATACTCAAGGCTAAGTATATTATTTTGACAATTCTTAAGCATATAAAAAACATAAAACCCAAAAGCTGTTCAAATATAAATCTTAATAAAGCTGTAATTAAATATATTTTTCTAAAATGTAAGATCATACTTAGTGATATTTTTAATTTTTTTCCAAAATTTTTCCCTTTTGCTATTTTTATTTATAACATCTGAAAGTAGTGAAAAAGTCCTCGTTTTTTCCCCCTCTTCAAATCAATAGTTACCTTTGATCCTTTCAAACAAGTATTCCTGATTTGGGGTAAGGTCTAGATACTGCACAATTGTATTCAGAGTTGGAATGAGGGGAGCTTTGACCAGAGCAGCTTGTTTCAAGCTGGTAATATTAGCCTCTGTTAAAAATAAAACACACCGAACACATTATTATTCACTTAGGCCTCTAAAAAGTACTTAAAATGCTCTTCCTACATAAACATTGAAGGAATACTAGAAAATGTCAGCAATAATAGTTTATCTTAAGAATTTGCATTATCTACTTTACTTATAATTTTTTTTTAAAAT
This sequence comes from Murina feae, assembly GCA_004026665.1. Classification (NCBI taxonomy): domain Eukaryota; kingdom Metazoa; phylum Chordata; class Mammalia; order Chiroptera; family Vespertilionidae; genus Murina; species Murina feae. The sequence goes on from PVJC01001761.1 coordinate 79,393, forward strand.
ATATTTTATTGATTTTTTACAGAGAGAAAGGAAAAGGGATAGAGTCAGAAACATCGATGAGAGAGAAGCATCGATCAGCTGCCTCCTGCACATCCCCAACCGGGGATGTGCCTGCAACCAAGGCACATGTCCCCGACTGGAATTGAACATGGGACCCTTGAGTCCACAGGCCCGAAGCTCTATTCAGTGAGCCAAACCAGCTAGGGCTACTTTACTTATAATTTATTTTATCATTTCTGACAAAGGTAGCCAGATATATCTCTCTCTGTGTCTCCCTTCCTTCCTCCTCCCTGCCCCCCAAAGAATCAGCCAGATCCATTTTGGAAGATATATAAACAACTAATACACCATATATATGTGAGATATTGTCCAACCATAAAAATAATCCTGGATAATACTTAACAAAATAGAAAGAGTAAAGGGAAAAAAAATAAGACAACTCCAATTTAATTAGAAATATATACATATATGTACCATATTTCCTCAACCCCTAAATATACACTTTTCATGTTGTTAGATTATAAGATAACTTACAATTGATATATATAGTTAATAGCATAGTATTTCTTAAAAAATAATAATTGGTCATGACGAAATTGATAATGGTTATTGCTGGAAGCAGAATGGTTAAGTTCTTCTTTGTGTATTTTTGTACTTTTTGAATTTTCTACTTGAACACTGTATACTGCTTTTGTAGTCATATAAAGCAATGGTGTTATTTTTTGAAAAGCACATCATGCTGGTACTGACACGTTACAACTTGGATGAAACTTGAAAACATTATTATATTACTAGGGGCCCGCTGCACAAAAATTTGTGCCCTCTGGTGGGGAGGTTCCCTCAGCCTGGCCTGTGCCCTCTCACAGTCTGGGACCCCTCGGGGATGTCCACCTGTTGGCGTGCCTGGCCAGCCTGGGTGAGGGTTGAGGGCCATTTTCAGGCTGCCCACAGCTCCCATTGACCCAACGTCCCAGTGAGGCTGGCAGAGCCTCTGGTCACGATAACAATGTTTCAATTATAGAAGCCATGGAGCTGAAACAAACAGATTTTAGGCCTCAGCTTAAAGCAACAGTGTTTCAATTATCTAAACGAATAAAAGCGTAATATTGAAATTGACCGTTTCTTCGGGATGCCTAAGCCACGCCCACCAGCCAATCAGAGTGGCTGTATGCAAATTAACCTAGCCAAGATGGAGGCTGGCAGGGTGGCTCTGCACTGGGAGCCTCCACAGCCAGCACAGCTCAGACGGGGAGGTCCAGCCTGGGGCCTCCTCGGGGCATCCAGGAGCGCCAGTCCGGGGTCCACTGCCTGGCTCTGCCCCCCGGGGGCCTTCTCGGGGTGTCCAGGAGCACCCTTCCTGGGTCCACTGCTTTGCTCCGCCCCCCGGGGGCCTCTGCGGGGCGTGCAGGAGCAGCCATCCTGGGTCCACTGCCTGGCTCCGCCCCCTGGGGGCCTCTTCGGGGTGTGCAGGAGCAGCTGTCCTGGGTTTGCTGCCTGGCTCCACCCCGGGGGCCTCCTCGGGGGCGTGCAGGAGCACCCGTCCAGGTTGCCTTTGCCCCCTGGGGGCCTCCGCAGCACATGCGGGAGCATCTGCTGCACAGTGCAGAGCATCCGAAGCCATTCCGCTGCCCGGCTCCCCCCCGGGTGTGTTTGCTCAGCAGCAGGGCCCCACCAAGGGATCCTGCACCAGCATCTGCCCCTGGCTTGCCACCCAGCTCTGCGCCAGGTGTGTCCCCTCAACGGTGGGGGCCCACCAGGCGTGTGCGATCGTGGGCCCTCCAGTGGGAAACGTCCACGCCTGCACTCACCAGCCCTCCCATCCTCCAGTGCATGAACCCTGAAGGGGCTGTGGGCAGCCTGAAAATGGTCCTCAGCCCCTCAGCCAGGCTGGCCAGGCACGCCAGCAGGTGGACACCCCCCACCCCCCGAGGTGCCCCAGACTGCAAGAGGGCACAGGCCGGGCTGAGGGACGCCCCACCCCCCCCACCCCTGTCGAGTGCACAAATTTTTGTGCACCGGGCCCCTAGTATTTCAGTAAAACTTAATATTTTAAAAAACTATATTATAGAGATTTACTTTTCTTTCCTTCACCTCAAGATAACAAAGGAAGTTGTTAAATACAGAAGAAATTTCCCACCTGCAGATCCACTGAAGGGAAATCAAATGCTGGGCTCTATTTCCACATACCTCCTATTTGCAGCTCTGGACAACCCATGCGTCTCATCTGTGTGCTGACAGACTCGATCTCTTGTACAAGGGACACTAATATTGTCTCATTGATCCACTAGGAAAAAATGAGGTAAAGATTTTACACATGTAACTCCAAAGCATTTCTCAAATAATTATTCACAAGACTCGTAAGATTTTTTTTTTATTGTCGTGTACTTTAAATATTACAGAGTATAGTGAAAGAGAATGGAAGTAGCAGCTACCTGAAGTCCAGAGGTAAGTAAGTTGATTAAGTTATAGTTTTAAATCACTTATGCCTGTTTTTTTTTTTGAAGAGTATATGAAACATCCAGTTGTGTGTTAAGTTTTTCTTAAAATGTTTCTATGCTGATTATACTAAGCTGAAAGGATTAACTCAGCAGGCTCACCCAATTTCCTAACCACGTAGCAAACAGATGTATTACATTTGAAACTGCCTTGTGAACATTACCATATTACTCTAGGACCAGGAATTTCAAATGCCACTTTGTATGGCTATTATCAAACTAATTCTGGGAAATGGAAACATTGTCTAAGGAAATAGCTTATCTGCTTTATTTGTGTTGTTTCTTTTTGTATGTATGTTTTTAGAAACTTCCACCATTTCTGTTTCCATGCATCTGTTTAACCATAAAATTAAAGGATGAAAAAAGTTTCAGATCGAATAAATGTCTACTATTCCTTAAAAAAAAAAAAAATCCCCCAAATTCTAAATTTCAGAACACTGGTAGCCTAAGGAATTCAGATAAGGGATTGTGCTTATATTTCTTCTAAGCTAATACTCTTAACCATGCCTTTATATTTTAAATAAACTGGCATTTTAGACAAGCCTATATGTGGAAATAAGAGAGTACAATTCCAAGACATCATTTCACTCATTAATACTTCCAACATTTATTTAAACACATTCTACATTGTCAGCTACTCTTTCGCTGCAATAAACTGATCTAAGGGGTTCAGGAGAGAGATGCAGGCACCATTCCCAGAAAGTATGATTGAGTACTTCCAGGGCTGGGCTCAAGAATTTTTATTTATCTATTTTAATCCTATTTCATTTTTTGCTAATTTTCACCCAAGAATACTTTTCCCATTGATTTTGAGAAAGACTGGAAAGGAGGGAGGGAAGGAGTGAGGGGGTTCGGGGGAGAGTGAGAGGGAGAGAGACAGCGATGTGAGAGAGACACATCAACTGGCTGCCTCCCACACTTGCCACCAAAGGGGCCAGGGACGGAAGTGCCCTTCACTAGGAATCAAACCCATGACTCGGCGGTGTGCGGGCCGTTGCTCTAACCACCAAGCACACAGGACAGGGCAAAAATTTTATTTTTAAAAAGTCATCCAGCCCTAGCTGGTTTAGCTCCGTGGGACTGAAGGGTCCAGGGTTCGATTCCAGTCAGGGCACAAGTCTGCAGGGGGTACAGGAGGCAGCCAATTGATGATTCTGTCCCATCACTGATGTTTCTATCTCTCCCTTTCCCTTCCTTTCTGAAATTAATAAAAATATATTTTAAAAAAACCACACCATCCAGACTTCTCATTCAAGAAAGTAGACTGCTATTTCTCATCACTCCCTCTTGATACCCTACTTAAATTATTTAAATTATAACAAAAGAATGCAAAAGGAGTGCAAATTATTTCAAGGTATTTCTTGAAATGAAGAGCTGCAGATGAATAACTGTTGCAAAACGAAACAGGAAGAAGTGGTGGCCTCTATAGAACCTACGTGGACACCTGCAGTGGAGGGGCCAATGTGCCCAGCAGAACCTGGGACATACAGGTTCTACAGAGGGTGAGGAAAGAGGCAGGGGTTGAAACAAAGGAATTAACACACTCTGGACATGGAAGAACTGGCCTTCCCAACCTCCAGGCCAAAAACAGAGAGGGTTCTTCTTTTAAAAAAATCAAAGAAACTGATATATATTCATCAATCAGCTGCCTCCCACATGCTCGCCACTGGAGATCAAGCCTGCAACGCAGGCATGTGCCCTGACTGGGAATTGAACTTGGAATCTTTTTGGTATACAGGACAGCACTCCAACCAACCAAGCCTCCCACAAGAACCTCATTTTGTTTCCCACACATTTCTAGACACACAATAGGTTCCGACAAAAAAAGCTCTTTGAAAAATTGAGATGTTGGAAATGGAAAGAAGGTTTACTGTTCCTTTATTCATAAGATTATTCAAAAGACACTAATTTACTGAACATAGAGGGGGAAAATCCCTTAAAAATGGACACACACACAAAAAATGGATATCATAAGGTAAACGTCACGTTTATCTTTACACTAGGGGCCCAGCGCACGAATCCATGTACTTTGAAGGGAACTGTGGGTCGTAAGGCTGTAGTGGGCACAGGGATGGGTCTCGGCCCATCCTTAGCGCCCCCGCCAGGCCCCTCCCGCTGCGGCTCCTGGTCCCCTCTCTGCTGGCAGCCCTGCTCCCACTGCCACTGCTCCCACGCACTGACAGCTCTAGCCCCACTCACACCTGCTGACAGTGCCAGAGCTGCCACTCGCACACACTACCAGTGCTGGTCCCGCTCACACCCGCAGCTGGCACCAGAGCTGCCACTTGCACCTGCTGCTGGCCCTGATCACCCTTGAGGGCTTTTCGGTCTCTCCCTGCTCCTGAGGGGTGATCAGGATTGGCGCCAGCAGCAGGTGCGAGCACCAGGTGGAACCACAGTGTGTAGGAGCAAAGAATTTTCAGTAATGACCAGAGGCTCTCCCCGATGACAGCAACTGGTGCCTTGCCTTGGTCTGGTGACCCCACTAACTTGCTCCACCATCCCACCATGGTCAACACCCACCATGCTCCATGCATGCCCCCCCTGGTGGTCAGAGCACATCATAGCGACCGGTTGTTCAGTTGTTCTGCCATTGGGTTATATTAGCCTTTTATTAGCCTTTTATTACATAGCCTTTTATTATATAGGATATGTTCCATCCATATTGCACTTTTACTAATTCTGATCTCTAATTGATATTCTAATAACATAGCTTGCATATTAAGAGGCACTAATGTCCAAAGAGTAATGTCAAACTTACATTTCTGAACTTAGCTGTCCATGAATCCATATGGTCAAGAAGCTGTCTATTCATAGTCACTCTTGCCCAAACCTATTAGAAACATTTAAAAATCAACAATCAATGAGGAAAAAAATCATGCCAGAAATCAGTTATTCTTTTCCCCAACCTCAAAAATATTTGGAATACTTTGGGGGGAAAACTTCACACATGTCAATAATGATCTAATATGTAATAATTTTTTTATTGCACATTTGTTGCTATTCATGCAGACATATCTTTGAAATTCCTAATGTCGGTATGATTAAAAAACATTCTTCTTGCTTTTAAGAACAAAGTAAAAATCCTGTATTTGGTATTAAACTGATGAAGTTAGACTGTCAAATGTTTTAATTTAAATATATTTTAAAAGCAAGAGTTCTGTTTATGTTAAATAGAAATTGATACTTGAGATACCTTTTTATAAATGAATGCAGAAAATGTTTTAGGCAGGATACTAAGGTCAACTATGTGTCATAAAGAGTAAAACATGCAGTATTATTCCATTTTAGGTACAGAGTTAGATAGGAGACTTTTCACTCTTTAATATGCCAGATTTATGTTATCCACCAGTAAAAGTGGAGCTTACAGGGACAGAAAAAAGTTCCAGAAATAAAAAAGATGACTTTCTAATAATCTGTAAATCATAAATATTATGTCATTTTTATTTTCATTTACCTCCTCTGCAGCTTGTTTAGAACTGAGATCAGCTTCATCTTTGTTAGCACATGGAGCCTGGGACCTACAGGCAAGCTGATATTGAAACTTCTTTAGAGTTTGTACATAATCTCCCATAGAACGATTGTAGTTCCAGAAAGTAGGACTGGTGGAAGGCGAGGTAGAATCTGGGCTCCCTACAATGATTAATTTAAAGAGAATCAGTGTGTCATAGGCATTTTGACATCTAGAGTTAGTATGTGAGCGCAGGGTGTCCAGGCACAGAGGGAAGGGCAGCCAAGGGAGACAAAGCCTCAAGGTGCTCTCTTTTTTCTCCTCCCTAACACGATCTTTTCTTTAGAGAACATGGGCTGCTTATGCTAAAAGTTAACCAGGACATTTTGGAACAGTATTAATTTAAGAGCCATAATCGTTAAGTGTGGAAAGTGGTTTGTTTGGTTGTAAAATTAAGCTTGTTTCATTCTCTAAGACTTTCAAATGATTCAACAAGAAACAAAGAGAGATTTATTCAGAAAATAAATAGGCTAAGGAAGATCCTTGTTTAAATCTTTCTGAATGGCATAACTACAGCCTCCTATTAATAAACTACTCTTTGGGCTAGCAACTAAACTCACTCTTCCCTGCACTATACTGTATTTACTCATATCCTGTTGTAATTCCTGTGTTGTAATAAGAGAGACTGCTGATCACACTTATGAGTAATTTACTTCTAGGAAATGTAAATAGTTATATTTAGGGACTTAATCCTATAATTATGGGAGTAATTATCACATTAAAGTCAATTATCTTTCTTTTTTAAAACCTTACCTGAGGACATGCTTTTAAAAAAAATTAATTTGAGAGAGAGAGAGAGAGGGAGGGAGAGAGAAAGAGAGAGAAACATCCACATGACAGTGAAACACAGATTGGTTGCCTCCCACACATGCCCCAACCAGTGATCAAACCTGAAACCTGGGCACATGCCCTGACCAGGAGTCGAACCCAAGACCCTCCAGTGTGTGGGACCAACACTCCAACCAACCAAGCAATACTGGGCCATAGTTTAACTCTTTCCAAATAGAATGTGAGCTTCTGGAGGGCAGCGAGTATCTCTTCCCCTAGCACCTAGCACAGTATTTGAATAAACAGCAAGTTTTGAAAGATAATTATATACTTATAAAGGGCTTATTTTTTTAGAGTTTAACTAATATAAAAAATACCAACTGATACTTCATACCCACACACAGCAATCACAAACAAAAATAAGGTTTTTTTAAATATTAGCAGAATTTCTAAGAGGAATGACTATCTCTCTCTATAAAAACCCTAATATGCCAATAGACCGAATGGTGGAACAACCGAACAACCGGTTGCTAGACGTGCACTGACCACCAAGGGGCACACGCAGAACATGGCAGGCATTGGCTGCGGCAGCATGGTGGAGCAGATGAGAGGGGGCGCCAGGCCAAGGCAGGGTGCCAGTTGCTGTCATCAGGGCAAGTTACTGAAAATTCTTTGCTCCCGTGCGCTGTGGTCCTGCCCGATGCTCACACCCGCTGCTGGCACTGGGCCCGATCACTCCACACTGTCAGTGGGTGCGAGCAGCAGTAGCTAGTCCCAACTGCCCCTCAGGGTTTTCTTCACCTCCCCCTGCTCCTGAGGGGTGATCAGGGCAGGCAACTGCCTCTTGTACCCACTCCTGGCACTGGCCCCAATCGCTTCACACTGTTGGTGGGTGCAAGTGGGGCCAGCGCCATCAGCGTGTGGGAGTGGTGGCGGCAGGAGTGGGGCTGCTGGCAAATGGGATGGGGGGGCTGGAGAGGAGAGACGAGGGTGTGGAGGATGGGCCGAAACCCACCCGTGCCCACTGCAGCCTCATGGCCCACAGTTCCTTTCAGAGTGCAAAAATTTGTGCACTGGGCCCCTAGTGTGTGTGTCTCTATAATAATAAAAGCATAATATGCTAATTAGACTAGATGTCCTTCTGAATAATCTTTTGGATAAAACCAGGGCTTCAAGGGAAGTCAGTGCCAGCAGCCGGGGGAAGGAAGGCCCACTCTTGTACAAATTTTGTCCATTGGGCCTCTTGTATGTCTAATCTAATAAAAGAGTAATATGCAAATTAGGCATCACTCCAAGACAAAGATGGCGGCGGATGGAACAAGACACTTGCATCATCGCCATGGTGACAATGCAGGCGTTCTGCCCAGCCCACTGGAAAAGGGCCTCTGGGCCTGCTTGGTTGCTACTGCCGCTGGGGTGCTGCGACCCCTGCAGGCCGAGTCTCTGCGTTTTGGCGCCCCAGCAGCTCTGAGCCCTGCCTCAGTGCTGGGGCCACTGGGGTCCAAGGTTCTGAGACCTGGCCTGCAGAGAATCCGGCACCCCAGCAGCTCTGAGTCCTGTGGCTGTGGAGGTGCTGGGGCCACTGGGGTCGGAGGAGCAGAGACACAGTCTGCAGGGGGCCCAGCACCCAGCAGCCCCAAGCGCAGCCTTAGCGCTGGGGTTAGAGGAGCCAAGACACAAACCTTCAAGTGGGCCCGGCACCCAGCAGCTCCAAGCCTCAGAGCCGCGGAGAAGCTGGGGCCACTGGGGCTACAGCAGAGACACAAATCTGCAGGAAACCTATGGAAAGGGAGATAAACTATCATAACTTTATCTCCCTTTCCACAAGATGAGAAAACTGACCCTGATTTATTTAGTGATATGGCCCACACCTTTCTACAAGCACAGCGTACATTATGACCACTCCCAGGAAGGTCTGGTCAGAATACTGTCTCCTGGGAATAACCCTACTGTGGCAAATCATCTAAGAAAGGAAACAAGCTTTTGTTGGGCTTATTCTGAAGGTCAGAGAACATGCCACCCCAACATATCATGTGTTGTTATACTGATGATCTTGAGCTGCAGATGCTTGAAAAACAGTAAATTCAAGGAGAGCTTTCACTAAAGTCTCCTGATCTGGCTAAAATGGGACCCCCAAAAGGTTCCCTTGATGGGAAAAGTGTCATCAGCCAGTGAAGACTGACTCCTGTCACAGGAGACTAGAAGTTGACATCACACCCAAACTTTGTTA